>JAAAKQ030075264.1:0-10418 GCA_010016005.3 Zanna intricata | reverse complement strand
AAAAAAAAAAATAATTGTTAAGAAAACTTGTTAAAAAAGAAGATTTGTCAGTAATCCTTAATAAAAAACAACATCTGATTAAATAAAAATAAATGTATCCTATTTATTTAACGAGTAAAAAACATTAACTGTTAAGTAAAGATTATTTAAACTTGACATTTTTCTTTCATTATATAAAGAAATCTCGCCCAAAAAAGTAATAAATAAATAAATTTCATATTTTATGAAATATAATGTTACGTAAAGTTAGGTATTATAATTGCCTTAAAACAGAACTGAAATAAATTACCAAATTTAAAATTTTAATGGATTAGATTAATAATAAACTTGCGTTACAATCTATTATATACAATACATCGTTAGTCATAGGTTTGAATTATTATTAAGCACAAACCCCAGTTGGAAAAACTATTAATACTCTTATCAACACCTCACAAAAGGTAAAAATATTCCCTCCAGCAATACTAGGATAGTCCTCTGTTCATTCGAGTGAAAGACATTCGTATTTTTTTTTTTATTTAAAAAAAAAAATATTGTAGCAACCATTTATATAAAATATTTAAATAAAATAATATTTTATAAAATAATTTTCATCATTTAAAACACTTAAACTCGATTTAATTATCCCAAGACGTACATTACAAATATTTTATCAACTCATTATACAAACACGTCAGTGTTGTAAAAGGTTGCTAAATAATCAATTAACCTAGTAGTGACAAGGAAGAATTGATTGGTTTGAAAAACTGACGTTCCTGCTGACACAGTTGTGTAACATGACATAATATTTGTAATATTATAGGATGCGGACGCTTATATTTGTAATACAATAGAGTATATATTTTTTAATTTAAAATAAAAGGTTTTTCCATTAGATTATAACGTACTTTAAATACTAAGTATAAAGAAAAAAATAATAACTATAACTGAAAAGAATTGATGTAAAATAAAATATTTAACTAAAAATTAACAAACATTTTGAAATATTTGTATTTACTATTTAAATATTTGTTATACAAAATATTCTGAAAATTTTAATCTATGAATACCAATAAATAAATAAATCATCATTATTTTTTAAAATTACTCATATGTCTAAATTTAATATATTTTCTAAATAATGTAAATATAGGCAACGCAGATTTAAAACGATAAACCTTTTAAACAGATTAACTGAAAAATAATAAATTAATATCTAGCTATTAATTCAGATACACATTAATAGTTATATAAAAAATATATGTAATCTGAAAAGGAATAATTTAAACATTATCATTCACTCTTAACTTTAAGAAATGTATAAATTTTTAAAATCATATTTCTGAATTGAGATAGAATTTTAATTTTTTAAATAAACACAATTTTACTATGTAATATCTAGTATTCTTATGTACGTCAAATATTACTTTACCTTATTATTTTGTAGTAAGGAAAATATGAATCTGAAAACCTTTTTTTGGGCAACGTTTTTGTGTACATTGCATAATTTCGTAGAATTTATGAACAAAAATTTTTTATCTTTTGGTCAACAACTGAAAAATCCTTTTTTTTGTTATTAGGCTTTAGCAGAGAATTAAAAAAAAGAGTGTGTTAAAAAAGGGAAAAATAAATAATAATAAAAGATACGGGAAGGTAATATACTTAAAAATTGTCTCGACCACTGTATTACTACTTTTATCCAGGAATATTGTACCGATCTCCATAGCGGAGAGATAAGGACTCGGCCTTTCATCCGGAAGTCTCGGGTTCAAATACTTGTCAGGCGTGGCATTTTTCATACGCTAAAAAATTTATTTCCATATCCCATGCACAAGCTTTAAACTTATGTGATGATATCGAGGAAAAAAAAAATATTGTTTTTATTTTCTTGACAACCTAATGACGTAATTATTTCTACCTAAATAAATCGGAAAAAAATAACAAATAACACATGCTGATTAAGATTAGTTAATTAAAATGAAAATATCAACAACTAAATTTAGATTTTTTTTTTTTTTAAGATAAACTCCGCATAATAATTCTCTAATGATATCAAAATATAAAAAAAAAAACAGAAGAAAATTTTTAAAATCACCATTTAATAAAATAACGTTTCACAAAGATAACGAATAAATATCAGGATCTATAATTTTTTAGTATCAATTATGCGTTATTCGTTAATAGTTACTTGATTGATTTACTTCCAATTCTCCATATCTTTTCATATGCACAAGTTAAATTATTTCAATATAATTATGATAAGGCAAATTGTATATTTTCCTTTTACGACATTTTACGAGGGTAGTACAGAAAGTAAAAATCTTTTTTGTTTTACTATAATAAAAAAAAAGTAAATTTATTTTAATTTCAATATATGCATCTTAATTTACCCTTTTTAAGCCATTTTTTCACAAAATAATCTCCTAATTTAAGAATTTATCAAACTGTGGCATTAGTTTTTCTATGATGTTGTCAAAGAAGTATGCCGCCAGGCCATTAAGCCACTAACGAACAGCAACACATTATTATGAAGCACAAACTCCAGCTGAAAAATAAATAATAGCTGTTTTGACGTCATTGTCACTTTCATATTCGTTCCCGCCAAGAAACTCCTTCAATTTGATAAAAGGTTTGAAATTACTTGGGGAAAGAGCTGGATTGTATGGTGGATAATCAATACATTCCGAAACTTTTGAGATGTTAACAAGTTTTATTTTTTGCATGAAAACGTGCATTGTCACGAAGCAAACACACTCCACTGGTTAAAAGATCACGCCGGCGATTTTGAATTTAATTGCTCGATTAAGTTTCATAAAAATTTCCATATAACAGTCAGCATTAATTGTCTCTCTTCGAGGCACACATTCGCATAGTTAGGCTCCGTGGCGGTCCTAAAAAACTGCGGTCATCACTTTGTGTTTTGGTAGTGCTTCTTCATCAGTTTCATCACCAGTCAGTATGTGATCCAGCATTTCATCACCATTTCTGTGGCACCATTTCAAGAATGACAGAACATCTGGTACGAATTTTTTTGTGATTGTCAATATTTTTGGGATATTTGGCAAAGATTCTATCAAATTTAGGTGAAAATTCACAATTTTATGTAACAGTAACTGTGAACTTACAGATAATTTACCACAAAGGTTACTACGTCAAACAACGGTTCTCTTTAATATGCCTGTCAATCTGTTCTTTCAGCTGTTCAATAATAACAGTAGAACGTCCTGAGCGAGCAACACTCGGGATATACAATCACTCCGCATCATAGTACAGCTACGAAATTTCGTCCAGCGCTAGCAGAACAGCTGAACCAGCTGGCCTGGATCCATTGTCGAGAGTGATGTTGCGAGCATACGATTCCCAAACGATTTTTACTTTCTGTAGTAACAGAGATGATCATTTACCTAAATGTTACTTAAATAATAACTTATTTGAAAAGTACTGGAATTTTGTCGGGAATTGGACGCTACGTTATTTATTTTGTATATTTAAATTTTTGTTTCCCCTATACACTTTTACTATTCTACAATAACTTCCATAACTAAATTTAACAATTACGGGTTTTTTTATTATATAACCCTCATAATTATGTTCTCTTCTACCAAGAACTTGGTAGTTTTTATTTTTCTAACTCCCCCCCAAAAAAATTGAAGTTTAATAACGAATTTTTTTTATACATTATCGTTTTACATCTTCTATCTAGATTTCTTATTGTCAATATCGCATTGAAAAGATGTTACAATCTAAGTATATATAATTTTTTCAACATTACCATTACATTTATAATTGAAGAATTATTTTTTTGATACAGCCTGTCTTTTTTTTATCTGTTCTTTATATCAACCATCCTTTGTGATTTACGGTAAGAAATTAAAAGTATTTTGACGTCAAAGTTACATAATTATATTTTTCTACAACGTAATAATTCATCAGTAAAATAGTCTATGATCAAACTAAACTGCTAAAAATAATATTTAAAAAAGTAAAAGTTACTGCTTTCCATAAATATTACCATAAAAATACAATATCATTTTTATCACAAAAATAGAAATCTTTAACGACTGAAAATTCCACTTCCATCAATAACAGTTTTAAAACTATGAATGGCTTTCGTGACAGAAACCAGTATAATACTCATTAAATATAATACTCTCTAATATATTTAAAAAATTACCTACTTAATTCGTTTTTTATTATAAAATAAAAGACTAGATTTTTTTTTTCTTTTTTTAAGAAAAGGAGAGTAAGCTAGTAAAGATAAAAAGAATAATAAATCAAAAGTTGCTGCTATTTATCAATTGTAATAAATAAATTAAATGATACTAAACGAAACTCTTGACGTTGAGTCCCTTGCGAATTTTATTTAAACAATTTGATCATTCTATATTTTATGAAAATTTATTTCAACTGAAGGACTACTAAATAAAGATTCATTATTTAAAACGATTAATTTTTGATAAACTACTATAGTTTTGTATTTTATTGATATATTTTTTATTATAGATTAGGAAAAGATAATAATTTATTTTATTTTTTATTTAAACAGTAAAATATATTTTTCCTTCACTATATAATCAAAACTAGTTAACAGAAGAAAAAAATGGGAAAACTGAAATCAAATTGATTTTTACATCATAAAATAAATAAAAATATAAGAAAAGCACGAAGTACAATTTTTTAGTTATACAATACTGTACTTCAATATGAAAAAAAAATTTAGATTTTAATTTTTGATAAAATTTTTAAATGCGAAAAGTAAAATATACGTCCTATGAAAATTTATTACAGACTTCTGTCTACATTTAAAGAGAACACAGTTTAAGAGGGATCTTTTCAAAAGAGAAGTGCGTATCTAGCTTTAGCATATCAGGGAGCAATATACAAACAACTAATAAAAGAGAAGTCACCCTTTGGTTCGATTAAAGAGGGATAGATCACCCTGCTCTATTAAAATTAAAGCAGACCTTTTTAAAATTCTGTTAAATTAAAAAAAGTAAAAGATTTCACAGAAGAATCATATTATCAAAGTTTCAATTGTTTTGTACAGCAGTAGTTACGTTTAACATAATCGATAATTAGAAATATGAATTTAAAAAGAGTATTTTACGTGTTGGAAACCAAAGGAAAACAAGAATATATGAAAAATTTTTTAATTCTTAGATAGAAACATTTTTGAGATTTTATTTTAGTAATAATACAGTTCAATAAAAAAAGAGAATTTAAAAAAACAAACTTCAGAATTAATATTTAAGTATCGTCAAAAATATATAACGAAGAGTCAGGTGCAGTAAATAATGTTAAAAGAGTAATAAAATGTCTTAGATAATAGCTTATCGTCAAAATAAAAGACCAGCAACATAAGGGTCTTAAATAAAAAATTAATTGAAAATTCATTATGTTATTCCTAAATTAATTCGGGGATTTACTTTTTAAGTGTAAGCCCTAAATATTATATCTATCTGAGTTAGAAAATAAATAAATTAAAATTATACTGCAGTGGTAGCAATCTTGATTGCTCAATCATAAAAAAAATAGATAATCATAAAAAAAAAATTAATAGATCTTAAAATTTTATTGCGCATTCTTTTTTAATTTATCACATTACATAGATTACAACTGTTAAATTCTTTAATAAAATTAATTTTAATAATAATAGTAGCAAAATGGATTAAAATATAATCAGAAATCTTTTGTTTTTTAATAACAGCTTTTTTTCTGACACAAAAAACACTAGAAAAAAGTGCAGCTCTCGCGTAATTAAAAATTGTAACAATAAAGCGGCAATAAATGACTCCGAGTACAATTAACATGTGAGACAGACTTCCTGCGGTCTGTTCGAATGAAATTGCGAGCTCAGTGGAATAAGTTCTGGAAGATGAGTCCTCCTACGGCATTACATAACATCCGGAAGAATATGATCAAGAAACCTCCTTTATCTTAGCAGCAGAAAAGACCAAGCCATCTTAAGTCGGATGAGGATTGGACACACGAGACTTACCCACACTCATCTATTTGGCTCTCCTCAGCAGCTCTGTGAGACGTGTAAGGTCATAGTGAGTGTGCATGTTCCGTACACTACTTGCTTTTCGACTGCCCAATCTTTAGACCCTAAAGTTTCTGCCCAAAACTTAGACCTCGGTTCAGATATAAAATTTCTACTAAACAGAAAAGAAGGTATAGAACGTCTGTTGCGGTTCCTCTCCTACAATGTAATGATTTATTTAATTTAGTTTGTGTTTGTTGTTTTTAGTCTTAGTTTATTCTTTATTATTCCTGTTTCTTGTCTTTGTTTATTTTTTATTTTTCTTGTTTCCTTATTATTTATTTTTGCTATCGTGTGGAGTTATTTCAGCCGCTAATGACTGTAATTGTTGATGCAACTTAAAAAAAGCCCCCCCCCCCAAAAAAAACAGAAATATGAACAAAGATAGTAACTGAATTGAATTATATTTTAACATAGTAACTTTCTTTTCACAGTTCAAATAAATGTTCAATAAAAATATGTAATGTATTCAAAAACTTAAATATTTAGTTTATTTTTTAAGTTTACATAGTTTAACATTTTTTATATAAAAATGTTATATTATGTACAATTATATAAAAATTTCTAAAAAAAAAAATTTAGAACAGTATGTTATTATTTATTACATTTACATTGATAAGTAAGCAGATTCATATTAAAATTAAAAAAAGAAACTTAGCCTACGCCTATAGCATTATATTTTGTTCTAGAAAACAGCGAACATAAGAACGTAAGGCGTTGGTTCAAGGTTGAAATGTATCGATTGTGTACCAAGCGCTGTAGACGCTACTACGCTGGAAGCAATTTTGCTGAAATGTATATCAGATGTACTATTGAAGCAAATGCAGCGTACGGAACTAGTTAAGGTTTTTTTTTGACGAATAGGTTAAGCGAGGCAGAGCCTTAACATATTTATAATGTAATCAATAGTTAAAAAAATAAATTTTAAATCATTTTGATAAAAAAAAAATAGAAGTCATGATTCAATAAAGAGAAACTGCTTAATATATATAAATATTATATTTAGACAATATTAGAATAAAAATATTTGCAGCTGAAATAAAACCTTTAAGAAAGCAATTTCGTTGAAAACAACAACTTTACATCTTTGTTCATACCGATTCTATAGTAAACGTTGTGTAAGAAAAAAAAGATTTAATGAAAAAAAAAATAATAGTAATGAATCATTTTATAGTAATCAAAATTATATTAGTAATAAAACCATAACTCAAGCTGGCAATTGTATTTTATGTATGCTTGAAAACAAAAAAAATAAATATTTTTAAATTGCGCTCTATATACTATTGTAATCTGTATTAATTAGAACACAACGTAATTTATAGATACTTCATTAAGAAAAGCGAAAAATATGGAATAAACCAGATCTTATATCCGTAATGAAAAAATCAATTTACTAAACATTAAATAAGCTAATAAAACATTTAAAAATGATATAATGTTTTAATCAGAGTAGAAATTAATATGAAACTAAGTTGGTAATACTGTCGTAACTATTCAGTGATTGTGTTTTACATTACCAAATAAATTCTTGAAAATTAATAAAATAGCAATTCTAAAACGAAACTGACTGCCAAAGAACCTACATAGCATGTTCTCACTAAATTGTGTTTCTATATTTATAATAAGCAGTAAATAAATAATAATAATTTTGATTAGAAAAAAGTAGACAAAACCGTAATTTGCTCTCAAATATTGAGAGGAAATAGTTATGTAGATTCCATAAATATTAAATTATTTTAAAATCTGATTTATTTTAATGTTCGGATTCACTTGGACTACTTGCAAGCCAGGAACTAAATTCGGAGAATACGCAACTCAGATTTAAAACAATCACTGATATACCAAGGGGTGTTAATCTCAGTATCGTGGTGATGATTATAAGATTAAAGGATTAATAATATTTCATTGTGTCAGCCAATTAAGAATTGTGTCCATAGGTATAACGATTAGACTTTATTATTTTGATGACAAGATTGCACTTTCTAACGCGAGATTTCGTTGCTTCAAGTCGTATTGTATAAAAACTGATTTTTTGGATTAATGGCGTAGGGGATTGTAGGTAGTACGGCCGTTCTAAGGAACATGAATACAAACAGCTGAATATCACTCAAAAAAATATTATTCTTCTTATGGTACATTCGTTCAAAAAAGCAAAATTGTAGAAAATTTTAGCACAATATTTATTTGCTTCTAAACCAGATATGAATTGAACTATGATTTCATTCAATTTGTGTAAATATAATTTTTCCAAATGATAAGATTTTAATTTTAAGAACAAAAAAAAGCTAGGTTACTGCTCAGAAATTTTGTATTGCATAAAACCTGACTTTGTGGAGTAAAGGTTCCCTTACTCCACTAACGACCAGATAGATTCTAAAGCTAAATCATTGTTCTGTAGCGCAAAACAAAATAACATAAATACGAGTGGAATAAGAGAGGTTTGCGGTCTACAAAAGTGGTAGCTGCTGCAGCACTCATCAGAATTAGTGCTATCAGTTAGTGTAGATAATCGCACTAACCAGGGGGAAGGGGTTGGCAAGTAACACTCAAACGGACGATTGGCTTGCTGTAGTAGCTTAGCACTAGAGCTAAGGGCGGGCTGGTTGTTTATCAATGTCGTTAATCCCCACGGAATAACCATTTACACAGGAAAAAATACAAGAATATATATACTGTATCTACATGTCGAAGATGACGATAAAATGAAGAGAAGACGATATTTGATATCTTATTCATGAAAATTAATAATTAAATTAAAAATTTACAAAAAATTATTAACAATAAATTCTCTTGCCTTTTCGTTACAATTTTTAACTATTTCTCAAAAGCTTTTAAGTCATTAAATTAATTTTTTCCTAAATAACCTTATTATATATTCATGGGAAGTGCTGTTACATAATCTACGAAATAAAAAAAGTAAATTTTAGTTTTAAGGTCTTTTATTTCTTACTTGATAATTTTCATGTAAGTATACTCATGGAATGCCTCCATTACTGTGCGCTATTACATTTCCTTCATACCACTGCATACAAAGACTGAGACTTTGCATAAAAAGACTGAGATTGCATACAAGACTTGACTGAGACGAGTAATTTGATTATAGTATTACACAAAATTAGTACGCCCATTTTAAGGAACATGAGCAAAAACAGCTGAATATCACTCAAAAAATATTATTCTCCTTATGGTACATTCATTCAAAAAAGGAAAATTGTAAAAAAAAAATTTAGCGCAATATTTAATTGCCTCTTTAAATCAGATATGAATTGAACTATGATAATTTTTCCAAATCATATTAATGATGATGGTGGGATTTTATTTTAAGAAGGAACAAAAAAAAAATAGCTAGGTTACTTATCAGAAATTTGCAATACCTTCCTAGAAATACTAATTATTGCATCCGATCGATTGTATTTCATCTAGTATATTACAAAATGAAAACATAAAATGATATTTTAATTTTATTATAATATCATATTCCCTGAAATAGAAGCTAATGTGTTTAGTCTTGCTTTCCGAATTTCTAAAAGAATCTATTTTCTTGAAAGATTTGAATTGTACAGTATGCATATTTTTTTTTTAAATAGTGGACCAGCCAGAATAATTTGCAGGCTAATAAAAAACACTGATCAGCTGCCAGCTGGACACAGCAACGATGAAAGACATCTCCTGGGCTTTCCAACTAGAAAACGCGGACCGTTGTCGTGATCCGGCAGGGACCCAAGGAGAACGGCTTGGAGAAAGTTAATTAGAGGCAATATTATTTCCAGCCTTGCTGACGCCTCAGAAAGTGACTCTGGAATCGATATTACCGACTTGAAGCCGCATCACCTTCTGTGGCATAATCCCAGGGCTTCGAAAACAACGGAAACCACAATCCCCCAAACGTAGCCTTGATAAAATTTCCGTTTTCGAATTGTTTCAATAATCTTCCACTGAAGGATACGAACCCAGCAGAAGAACGCTGTTAAACCTCCACCGATAGTGCTCTATGGTTTCACGGATATTATGCGGTTATAAGAGCTTCTTAAAACAGCTGAAGGCAAGAATGATTACACTTATGTTTAATACGTTCTAGATAAATACGCGCTCTCGCTAAGGACATTGATATACATAAGAAAATAATTAGTTTGGTACGTGAACATAATTTCATCGAACACACATTCACACGGAAAGACGTAAGGACTTTGGTAGTGCTCAGGACACCGCATCACTCAGTTCCAGTGGATAGCATTAGAGAAGAGGTCGAAGAACACAGACACAGAGTCCGTAATGTTATTAACGTTCAACTTAGGGTGACGGCCGGCCTCTCCGTGGTTGAGTAGTAGCGTCTCGGCCTTTCATCCGGAGGTCCCGGGTTCGAATCCCGGTTAGGCATGGCATTTTTCACACACGC
>JAAAKQ030075230.1:0-33970 GCA_010016005.3 Zanna intricata | reverse complement strand
AAAACTTAAACTTTGAGCAAAAAGTATCAATGGACATACATTTTGAACATTTTTTGGACTTTTTTAAACATTTTTGTTTTAATTGATCAATTTTATTATGTTAATCCAAGATTTATAAAGTATAGCCGTGGTTGTCAATTTGGTTAAATTTTGTACATATTAAACCATGTAAGAACCTCAAAGTTTTTAATTCACCTAAATGTTTTAGTTGAATGATCAAGATATTTATAGTTTTTGTGGTAGAAAGTAGTTTTTTAAGTCCAAGACTACAAACAAAAATCTACAAAATAATTTATCATAATCAAAAATACCTTTGACTCACTGGAAAACTATTCAAAATGTATAAAATTTCTTATATTTTAAAAATTTAATTTAATAAATCTTGACGTGGTAGAAAAAATCTAGCTACATATTTGAAATCAGCATTACAAATACTATTAAAAACACCTAATTTTATAGAAACATCATTTGGAAAAAAAATAGATGCAGGGTGGTGTTATGTTTTAAAAATTATTCATCACACTCTAACTGTATAAATTAATAACTGTTAATACTAGATTTTAATTACATTAATACATTCAGGCAGCAGATAAAACAATTTAGATTTTCATAATATCATTAACAGATGACCAAAATTAGCACTGCTGTAGAGAATTTTATCCTTTAATGAATACCATGTACAATAGAACCACTTTCATTATAAGATTAAAATACATGAATATTTTTTAAACTGCTAACATGTTTTCATAATAAAGGCTTGCCAGATAGTATATTCAATTAAATTAACATTACTGCTATTTCATTTTTTAATAATTAATAGAAATGATATATTTTTCCAAAGTGTAAATAATTCAAAACTAATAAAAATGATTGCATTACCTGCAAACAAATTAACATAAATAATGTATATAGATGAAGCTTAATAGTTAAACTAACAGATATCTATAAAATTATGTTTATGACATACAAATATGGGGAAAAACAGACAAAGGGTTGCCATTCCAAGTTCTGCTTTTAACAGATTTTTATTTCAATTATGCCATATCCACTACCCTTCTCTTTTCCTTATTGATTAATCTTGTAAATCTCTTTTGAATAATGTAAGCGGGATTAATATTTGATTGATATATATAGCCCCAAATCATTATACTGTATATCAACTTAGAGAAAGTATCAAATTAAGGTAAACTTGCTTGGGGAATGAAAAGGACACAATCCACAAATGTAAAATGACAAGAACTATCATATAGAACACAACTGACAATGGATTTTTAGAACGATATAAAATTAAGCAGGAGGAAAAAACCACTATATCTCTAGATTCAATGACTGATTAAAGTAGTGTTAGGTTATTTTATCCAGGTCATCTTAAAACAAATGATACAATCACGACAGTTCCAGTAGTGTTCACTGGCAAAAGCAATTATACATCCCTATAAATCACCAAAAATAGACATCGTCAATGAATATTAAAAAAATATGGCAAGGTCCAGCTCTTAACACTAACAATCCTGGCACTTGGGTTTCCACTTGATAAAATATGATTTAAATCCTAAGCAATGGTATTCCTTAGAAGTTCAATTTTTTAAACTTGGGCTCTTTGTATCCAAAGCTTTGGCTAAAAAAAAAAAAAAAAAAAAAAAAAAAAAAAAAAAAAAAAAAAAAAAAAAAAAATAAATAAATTTTATGTTTATTACCGGAATTTTCAATTTTACCAGAGTTTACCAAAATTAAAAAAAATATTGTAATACCAGTTTTATGCTGAGATTACTCCTAAAGTTCAACTGCCCTTTGTAATAATAACTACAAGTTTCAAACTACAGGTTTAATTTTTAATTTCTCAAATAATTGACAATAATGGTAACAAATATATTGACCAATCTTTCCTATTATCTTTCTGTTATCTATTTTCTTGAATACAGAGACAATGGGAAACAATTTCTAAAAGTACTTGATTAAAGTGTAATGAGGTAAATTAAAAACAGGAGGTAAACTATCTGTAAAACTGCAGAAAATCACAAGAGTTAGAATTTCATCTCTTATTTTTATTCACAGAAATTATAATTATTATAATGAATTTTCTTGTAGATTATAAGTTCTATCAATATATTAAAAAAAATAATCATTTAACAGATCAGCAATTTTATAAAATGTTATATAACATTAGTATCAGCACTGTTTTTTGTAAAGGCATTCTGTGATTTAAATAAACTAATTAACAAATCAAGTGACAGCAATAACTAGCGCAAACACACACACACACTGAAAATTGACTCCAATTTTTCACAAGTTTTGTTTCATAATATATCTACAATATTAGATTAAGACCTTACATATGCATATATCATTATGGCATGTGCAACAGATGTGGCATATGTAAGAGTAGAATTAATATTATGAACTGCAGTTCTAGTTTTTCACATAGTAACACTCACATTGTGACAGCCAATCTGATATAAAAGTAACAGAGGCGTTTACCTGGAAAACTTTGTTGTGAGAGACTAAGTCTGAGATTCTTATGGCAAATTAATAAAATAATATAAATAATATTTAAAATATGAACAATAAATATAAATAATAATTATTATTCTATTAAATGGGTAATGAAATTTCAGCAATTCATTTGAAATAAATACATCTGATTGTTTAAAAATAAATATAGTTACAAAGTTCATCAAATGAATTTGTAAAAGTGATAACTACAAAAAACAAATCACATTAGGTGATAATTTCAAAAAATAAATCACAAAATAAATACTATTAATTTAATGTATATTTTTTAATAACTTTTAACAACACAAAACAACTACCTTCCAGAATATGCAAATCTAAATCCAACTGTATATTTTCAAAGCAACAAAATAAGTAAACTGTAATAAAAAACCAAATTAGTCAATGGATTTGTTTAAAAAATGACCCAAATACATTACTTATCAATTTCTAAAGATAGACAAATTTATTTTATCAATTATCTAAAAGAGAACTTCATTGCAAAGACCGATTACTGATAAAAACAAACTACTCACATCAATAAATTAACAGTATTTATTCTTTTATTATACTTTACTCATGATCATCACTGTGTAAAAGAAATTATTTCCGTAAACTCAGTAGTAGTATTAAATTATATTTATGGTAACACATATAAGATACTGAGCTGTTTGATGAGTTTTTCACTATGCTCTAATATAAAGAGTTCTTTACTTAGTATTCATGAATTAAGTAATTCGTAAGTACTACCTTCTTACAGTTTTATGATAATATAAGTAACTGTAAAAACAATGCAGCCAAAAAACAGGATGAAAAATCATAATCACAATGCAATAAATAAACATTATTTATAAATTGAATAAAATAATTTAAAGCCCCACAATCTTCTTATAATAATCTTCTTATCTAGTATCCTAAATAGGGCAACTGACTATTGATCTTTTGGTCTGTTCCTCAATCTCTCATATTGTTATTTGTATTTCTAACTAAACCTTCTTCATCAAAATTATTGTTAATTTTTATCTAAGCATTAATCCTCATGTTCTGAAGCCTTTTTACCAGATCTATATAAAAGCTAAATTAATATAAAACGTTGTTATACAGTTGCAGGAAGTACTACAGAGTTAAAGAACTTCTTAATTTGTAATACAGTCTAGTGAAGTTATAAATTAATTTTCTAATAGAGAAAAGCAGTAATGAACTGGGTAGTTATACAGTCAATTTCACTAAAAGTACAGTAACTACACAACAGGTTTTTTTTTTTAAATTACTAATCATTAACATTTGCTTCATAAAATAAACATACATTTGGATTAAAATATTCAGTAGCAAAGAATTTAGTTATAATTATTGTATTGTACTAGTTGCTATGGTATGAATGTCATAATTCATCTTATTTAAATCACTCAGCAAATAACTGAAAATACTTATTTTATCATCAGTCACTTTAGTGATGTTGCTTCATAACCATAGCTACTAATTCTCTTTAACATTTATTTTATTATAGAATACTGATTAACCTTACTTATATAATTGTCAAAAGTTAATTAATTTATGTTACGTGAGAGATGGACATATAAAATTCTCAGAAATTCCTATGAAAATATTTGTTACTTTTAAAAATTAAAATATTATAGCAATTTTAAGACAGATGCGAGACTCAGGAAACGAATATTTCAAACTTTAAAAATTGCTTAAAAAATTTGAACTACAGCCATAATTCTGCATAAATAAAAAGCTTTAATTTTCTGGAAAGGGGTGAAAAAATTTCTAACTAACTTTTCTTTCAAGAAATATTTCTAGGGCTATAAAAAAAAGAAGATTTTTACTTTTAAATGCAATAGGTACCTCGTGAGTAATTAAAAAAAAAATTTCTGTTTCTACAGACCATTGGAGTGGATGGGCAAGAACTGTTTTAGTTTGGTATATTCACGTTGAAAATATAGAAAACTCGTAACTCATTTTCTAAAGCAAGGTATAGCAAGTAATTTTTGGGGAAAAATTGAATAGCAAACATTTTTTTTTTTTTTGGAAATTTCTGATCCGGATAAAAAAATGTTGACTTAAATTTTTATTCTGAAAAATTTCCCCAATAAGATTTAAAATTTTAATTTGGCCAAAATACCCCCACTCCTTTTTCCAAATATTTAATGTATTTTCCCTATAAAGGGAATCCTGTCTACAGAATTTGAAAAATGTATCTGCCAACAGTTTTAAGATCAAATGTCTGTCAAACAATTTTTTTTGGGCTTGGGACATGGAATAAAATGTTGGCAGATTATTTACAATTCAAATTTTTTTTTTGTTAATTAAAAAAAAACCTCATTAACGCACAAAACTTAAAAATAGACCAATTTTAACCAATCCATGCACTTTCCTACTAAAGCTATATCACCATCATATGCATATAATGCTATTGGGAAAGTAAGAATGTGAAAGCAAACAGGATGAGATGCAGCATTTCAATGATGAATATATTTAAGAAAGGTCATATAGCAATTAAAGATTTTTTCTTCAACTTTTCATAGGATATGTCAGAGTAAACAAAGGGATAATTGAATAAGTAGTTTAAATAATGACATGTTCAACTGTAGATATCTTGTTTGAATTTATAACACATTATTCCTCAGTAAATAGTTTGGAGTATAAACAGTGTTTTCTTGTAACAAAAAGAAGCTACAGAAAATACAATTGCATAAAGACTCTATACTTAAAAAATGAACATCCTTTTGTAAATATTCTCATCTTTTGAAGAAAACTAAAACAAGGTGATTTTTCAACAATATCAATATTTTTCAAGGGAAGATAACTGCAGTAACTGAATAAAAATTATAAAATGTATAGATGAAATTTATATAAGTCAGATAAAGAAAAACTTGCCTTTGTTTACGTTGCTCTAAAGTCATTCCCTTATTTGGGCCTTTGTCATTGGCTCCCTTTTTTTTCTGCAATTCTAGTTGTTTTTTAAGGTTTCGCTCGCGAGCAAGATCTCGTTGATTTCCACCTAAAATGAAATTAATTATTAGATAAATAAGATTAAAATATCAACAAAATCAAATATTTCTAATTACTACACAGATATATTAAATTGCATGAATATAAAAATTTTACTAACTTTTAATAACTTGAAAATAATTCTAAAAAACAAAACAATCCTATGTTGGATTGGCTTCTGCTAGTAGGCCCATCGGTCAGGCCACCAGCCAGGGCATTTGAAGCCAGCAATCGCCTGATGGGCTGCCCAGGCCTGCTGCCTAGTGGGGAGGATTTTGGCTTGTACAGGTAGGGCCTACATTGAGCCAGCCAGGAAACTTTTCCTTCTTCTTTACTTGGTGGTGTGTTGAGAGTGAATGCTTTTCCAGTTTCATGTCACTGCTTATAAAACTAATGATATATGGTGAGGTGCTCACACAGCTGGATTGGAGAGGAGTGCGTGAGCAGATGTGTATAAGAACTGTATAACTTCCCATGGCATCTAACCAGCTAGGGTCGTGCTCACATATAAAGCACAGCATGTGGTAACAAACAAAATGAAAATAAATAACTCTTAATTTGCAGAAACAATTTATAAGAATGGATTAGAAGTTAAAAACATTTTTCAGTCAGCACCCAGGTCTTGTACAGAAAATACAGATAAATTGTGAAAAGAGTGAGATTAAAAGGGGATTTTTTTTAAACACCAACACTGAGACTGATGGTCCCCTCTTCTCATATAAATTTAAATCTATATTTTCAATTTTAACAACCATAAACACAATATTTACATTTACACATCTTATCTTTCAAATCCATTTGAAATAAAAAATGTACTCCAATTTTTACTAACAGAATATAAAACTACAAAGAGATTCAAACTTTTAAATAACATTTTCCATTATTTTTCTCATCATACTTTATATTTCCAATTAAAAACATCTCTAAATTTTAAAAAGCATGTACAGCAATTTATTTTTTTGTAGTTTAAAAAACAAACAAACAGGGTTTTTGATAAGTGCTAAAAAGATATGAAATAATACTTCAAGGGTGAATATGAAACCACTATATTGTTAAAAAACACAAGAGGAAACTAATAATATTAGAATTATATTTCAATAACTATGAATTTATATTTTTAGTTGACAATTAACCACATAAAAGCTCAAAACTTTTGCTCAGGAATATGAAATGAAATTTTATAGCATGTGAAAGAATAACCATGCCTAATTATGGATTTGAATACGAGACTTTCAGATTAAAGGCTGAGAAATTACCACTTAGCCACGAATAACAAAACATTTTCTTTTTCCATTTTCAGCAAAATTTTTGTTACACCATTTTATTTTTGTATAGTATATGAAAAACAGCTATAATAAGTCTGGTAAATATAATTAATTTTAATGTAATCACAGATAGAATTTTAAATCCAAAAACTGAAAATACGCTTGTCATTAAAAAAATTATCTACACTTTTTAGGATCAGCATTTTATGATTGACTTTGGTATATGTTTAATACTAATAATATTATGAGTTTAATTGAAAGGTTCTACTGGAAATTAGCAGTATGTTTAATTAATTAAACAGGAGAAAAGCTGCAGTACATATGTAAGAATGTATGAACAAGTACACACAATCTTACTCACTCCCTTTCTCTTTCTCTCTCTGTTATGTAGTAAACTATTGATAAATATAAAATCTTCCAACTATGCCAAAAATTTTAATATTTAAAATCTGAAACTATTCTCTACCATTTTGGTAGAGAATAGTTTCAGATTTAAAAAAATCATTTTTATAATTAACCTTCTACACTTCCTAATTCATATTATGTTTAGATATTTCATTTTCAAAGTGAATGCAGGAACAGTGAATGCAAGGAAGTAGTTTAACCTTCTCTAACCAGATCACACCTACTACCTGGTTGTTACAATTCATATCATGTATAAATAATAATAATATGAATTGTAAGGAATACTAAAGTTAATGAACAATTTATAAATAAATTTTGTCACAGTATCTTTTAACAAATACAGAAAAATAATAAATTTTATACATTGATATAATTTAACAACTTGGTTTTTTTAAACAATATCTTCCTTAATTAAAATATATGTTCAAAATACACACACACCAAATTGCGTATTTGTATACAGTTGCAGTTGAAATGTGAGGAATGTGTGGCCGGTAAATTCAAAGTTAAGCAACAGAAAATATGGAAGGAAAATAATTACCAATACAATGCATATAATGCTAATATAATAGCACCACTAAAAAGAATTTATGTAGATTATTTTCTAAAATTATAAACCCTTTACAATAAAATGGATCACAAATGATTCCGTTTAATTTTTTTTTTTTTAATTAAGATTCATCTTTAAATGTCCTAAAGTTGGTGACCAAATTCAGAATGACTGATGTGAACTATTATGTTAAGTCTTATTATGATAAGGTTTATTCCACCTTTACCCGATTTTTCTCTAGTTTTGTCCTGTTTCTCTCTCTTGTTACAGACTAGATTAATAGCAGGTGACAATAATGCACAACCACAACCACCAAGAAAATGAATAGTTGAAATAATATTAATCAAACATTATTATTAATGGATGGAAAATGAGATTAAAATACAATAAAATGGTGCTGATAAAAATTACTTTCAAATATAGATAACTACAAATAATTTTAATTTAATAACAAATACAATTAACATTAGCTTTATAACTAAATCGATATTTAACCATGCAAACATTAAGCAGGCTGTAGTTTAAAATTTATAAAAGTAATTCATTCTTGTTATACTCAAGGACATATAAATAAAAATATCTTGACTTCGCCTTTCACTAAAATAATTCACTTACAGAAAATATTGTTTATTGTATTTTGTTGTGTATGTATGTGACAATATAAACAGGTTAAAATTTATTAAGAAATATATATATCAATCATGTATTTCCCTAAGAAAAAAATAGAACACTAATTACACAGATCCATAATTCGGTTTTCTGGTTTTGATTTATCAAAGAAAAAAGGCCATGGTGAAGTATTATCATAATATTAAAAGATAAAAAACAAATTTAAAATAATTCTTCTCTTAATGATAAATGTATAATCTTTTATTTTACTTTCACTGATCCTTTCCTTAGATAATGGTATCTCTTAAAAGTTTTTTTACAGGTAAAAATGCTATGAAATTGTTAGAAAAACTGCTCCAGGAAAAACCACTTCCACATTCTTTCCCATTCACTTATTCCTTCTTTATCATTAAAGATTAAATATCAAAAGGATTACTCAAGGCAACAGATCAATTTTGTTGTAAAGATTTAAGTAAAGATTACTTTTTTCTGTGCCATTTGAATAAATTAATAAAAGTAATATCTGTAATTCAACATTATTTAAGTCTAAGACTTAAAAACAAAATTTCTATTAGAATGATACCATAATTTCAAATTTTTGTTATCGACAGAAGTGTTATCTTCATAACTACTGAACATAACTAGCAATGATATTGAAAATCAATTTGCTTATAAAAGTGAAAATTAAATAAAAGTATTTTATGTTCATTATTACAGTTTATGTAATATAATCATAATATTACAAATATTAACTACCAGAATTAGAATACAGTATGCAAACATGAATGTAAATAGGATTAGAATCAAAATTTATATCCTTTTAAAATTAAGCCTTAAAGAAAATTTTTCACTCAGTAGAAGAAAACAATGAACAAGACACGGCTTAAAAGTAAAAGATTAATTTAACTAGGAAATATTATAGTAGTAAAAATATATGGAAATATTTTATATAAAGTAATAAACTTAAGTCCATGTAGATCATCAACAAGACCGAATCATAGATGAAGTAGTCAAATCATTTCAATCAACTACCACCAATGCTCTCCAGGTTCCTGGGAGCAGTGATGGTTCAAGGGAGATGACTACTGATATCAGACAAATGGAGGCTACTAACATGTTAGTATAGGTAATGGTTAAAAAGTGAAAAATAAAAGTATTGCAAAAAATAAATTTATAGAATTCCAAACAAAGGACTTTATAAAACTTTATCTGTACAATAACAAATGCTAACTTGAACTACTACCTTTTCTAATGCAATTAGTACCATCAATTAAGTTATACATTTACTTTACTGATTAAAAATAATTTGTTAAAATTTTTTTTATTTATTATCAGTACAAAATTTCATTTGAAAAATCAGACTGCTATTTTTTCAGCTTCCTCCCACATTAGTTGCTTGTGCTTCTCTTGAAACAAGTCATCAGTATGCTTTCTAGCATCACCTTTTCCCACTTAGATTCATATTTATTAAATTTTTATAGAACTCATATCAACTTAACTAGCTTCAACATTTTGCGTTCAATTTTATCTGTTTTCTTTATTTCTTCTAGCATCTTTAGTCACCAAACATGAATGCGACTCATAATAGCAATTGACTATAAATATTGCAAAACCCATCAAAGTAAAAGTTTTTTGACATGTTAACACTAATATAAGTTTCATTATGAATTTTCTTTTTTTTATTTTATCCTCCAGAACTAGTTTAAACTATTTTAGTTTAGCCTCCAGAACTACTGTAAGGTGTTACTTCAGAGGATATGTGTATGAATGTGAATGAAGTGTAGTCTTGTACAATCTCAGGTCGACCAATCCTGAGAAGTGTGGTTAATTGAAACCCAACAATCAAAAAACACCGGCATCCACGATCTAGTATTCCGTATAAAAATAACTACCTTTATTAGGATTTGAACCTCTCGACTTTGAAATCAGCTGATCAGCGATGTTGTTTTTATTTTATCTATTCTATATTATTTTTAAATTGTAATGAAAGGTTTCTTACTTAATCCTCCATCTATTTAGTCTAGGTCATAGTCAATCCATATCTCAATGCTATGGATGTTATTATGGGGTAGATCAATTCAAAAACAGCCAAATTAGAATCAATCGCTATCAATTATTAAGCAAACAATCCCCAAAAGGATAACAAATTTTTGACCAATTTTTCGGCTTGATGTAATGAAAATACAGTTTAAGATTTAATAAAAAATTTGTGTATATGTGTATGATCAAATATAAAAGTAAAGTTAAAAGAATTTTGATCTCTAGTTTTTATCATAAGAATATCTCAGGAGCAAAATACATTAAAGCTTAATGTGAATGAATTTTAAATTACATTACTTATTTAATGTATATTACTTTATAAATTCGTTTGATTTAAAAAGGATTATACAACAGTTGCGTAGGTAAAATTAAACAGTCTATACCATTATAAACAACAGAAATTAAAATTCAGAGAAAGAAAAAAGCATGAGAATTCAGCCTAATAATAATGAATAATCAGTTACTAAATATTATGTGGTAGTTTCTTAAACTGGATTATTCAAGCATGTTAGGATAATTCCATTAAATTTATATTTATTTTGGTTGTTTTCAGAAATGATTTTTGTCCTTAGTTTCCAGAAAATTTCTACTACTTTACTAAAATTTACAAAGGTAAAAAAATTATACGATGTTATTGATAAGTATTCTTCATACATTTTATCCATACTAAAGAACACATGGTGGCAAGTAGTAAAAATTTATTTTATGTAAATATGAATCGATCTAACCTTTTGGAATAAAAGAAAAGTAAAATGCACTCTCAATTTTGCATAATTGAAAAGGAGTTCCTTATTTAAATCCTAATTTTGATTCAGAAAAGAAGGCAATCTTTAACAATTTCAAATTTATTATAATAAAAATTTAATTACTTAAATAATTCAAGCGAGGAATTACTAATCTAACCAATCAAAACCTAATTGAGCAAAGGCAATAAAGGGAAATACAGTCAAAATGAATAAATATAAAAATAAACTTCCCATAACCTTTTTGTTCAGAAATTTCTATTCTACCAAATAATTAAAATACACAAATTTAATAGCCTTAATCAAAGTTAATGGGGTTTTTTTTTTTAATTAGAAAGTAAAGAATAATTAAATAGTTTACATTTATTGCTAGTAAGGAAATTTTATATTTAATTCTACTGAAATGAATATAATTTAATTTAATAAAAAACGATTACCTGAAGTAATTGCAATCTGTTTCTTCAAAACATCATAAGGAAAATGTTTTGTAGAGTTTAACCAATACTGGACTGGGTAATAGCTTTTTTAATTAATTTCATACACAATAAGCACAAACCACAAAACAAATTTTATATGTATGCTATTGTTAATGTTTTTCTATAAAGAATAAAAACCACAAGTTAAAGTAAAAGTATTTTACGTTGAATTATGATGATAAAAAGCCTACATTTTAATATTATGAAATCAAAAATACAGTATAAGAAACAGTTGTCTTTTGTAAACAAAGACAATTGTTTACAAAGTAGTAGATTCAACAATTTAATAGAAACTAGATATAACCGACGTTCATTCCACCCAAAAATTGCGCTAATAACGCATCATAAGACTTAATTCAGTCTCAAAATTAATGACTAGGGAAAGGTGGACATAAAAAAGCATAAATATAATGAAAACACTTCGTTTACGTTTGGGTGCTACTAAAAAATAAAATATAAAAAAAATGGAAAATAACTAAAAACCTAATTCAGTTATCGTAAAAAGAAAACAATGGTTCACGTTTTCTCTACAATCGAAAAATTCCAAAAAATGAGAAAAACACAGTATTAATAATCAATACAAAATGTTAAGTAAAAACGAAATATAATAAACTAAGTAAAAAGTGATATTAATTGGAATGCATGATACAAGACTATACCCAAAACTACTCTGTTCAAAAATATCTATTCACATTACAGTAAATACAACATCTACACTAAACTTACATACCAATATTACTTACGCGTCATAATTTAAGTTCTGATGTACTTGATCTCCGACTAGCAAGTAATACGAACGAACGAATGTATAAATTTTCCCGAACACAACAGCTACGTCGTTACAGCGTGAGTGACTGCATCAGTATAACAAGAACGTAACAACGAGGTATAGTTAGCGGTAATGGATTGGTCGTTAGTTCGCTTTCTTGCAACAGCTGAGCAAGTAATATTTTTGCTCGAATAGAATAATACTATAAATATATATACATATTCTTTATTCAATACGTGAAAAATTGTAGTGTTTTATAAAGGATTTTGTTCAACTTAGCAAATGGTTTAAAGCATTTATGTAGTTAACAAAAGATAATACTTTACATTATTGATCAATTAATTATTTTCAATTTTGTGAAAAAAGAAAAATAACAGTAAAACAAAATCGTATTATTATTATTGTTCATTAGTATTAATGAGATTGAAGAAAAAAAAAATTATAACTTTTAATTTTTTTTAAACTGCTGTATTGTCTTTAAAAAATGCACAATTAAATTTATAATATTTAAGGTATGATTATTTTATTTTTGAATTTATTCATTTCTATTATTAAACAGACCAATATAAACAAAGAGGTTTTATGTAATTTTACATGGAAGCTACTTTAGTCACAGCCACTCTTAGGTCTCTCTGGATATCGCTTCGCGATCGCTTTATATTTTAATTCAGTGCCTTGTTCGTAAACTTAATATGTAAGTTTGAAATATTTTTCTTGTTTTTTTTCTTTATTTTATTAATCTAACCTTCAACACCAATATTCGTTTCAATGGTCACTTCATTTCAAAAGTTGGGATAAGTTCCATTATCTGTACTGTGATAGTATCTGTATGAAACGTGCATATGTATTCGTAGGTTACAATGCGTTAAATTTTAACGTTTATTATCATTAGCTTTCTGGAAAGGAAAATTATTCCTTTCCATTAAGTTTCTAATTGTAATTTTTATCGAGCTGAGCTTAGAGCTAGTTTTTGAACTGCTATTTTATTTTGCCGGTACATATTACAAGCGCGGGAACTTAATAAGAATCTTCAAGCAAGATAGGCAGGTTTGAACACTTATAGTTCAATATAAGTACAAAGTTGTGGTTAATATTACTTTATGATGTCATTTGATTTGGGATCTGTTTTAGAAAATTAAGTTAAGAGGATAATTTAGCAGTTTTTACTGTTGTAAAATTTACACCCTGTATTTCTGCTGTGGGTGTAAAATTATCTCATTAAATTTATGTCACCAGCAAAATAGTGAGAAACTAGGAAAATTTTGTTAAATACATATACAACATGATTTTATAAGATGCAAGAGAAAATGTAAGATTATTGTTTGAAAGTCAATGACTGGAATTAGTTTCTAACTACAGCCTAATTAGATTGTTTCTTTAGAAAAAAAATTGTATATCATTGTTCTCTTTAAAATGTGTTAATGCCATACGGGGTGGAAAATTACTACTTGATTAGGGTCTGATCTCAAATTATGGATTGTGTAAAAACTGGAAATGCCTAACTCGCTGGTAAATTAATTTTTTAATGCTATGTTAATGAAAAGTAAATAATTTAACCACACTATTTGCAAGCTTAATTTATTGTTCTCAGCAAAATAATTTAGTTAATTTGGTTCTGTTGTAGTTATTTGTCTAGTAATCAAATTGTTACAGCAGAGAGAATTCTTTTGCAAAATACAACCTGATTTTAAGGTTTCCACATTTACTTTTGATTAATATTGTGTTGTTCCATATCAAATCAACATACTTCACTACTTGACCGTCACCAATTTCAACAAAATTCGCAGGATTGATCATATCTTTAAAGTAATGCAAAAAAATTTTTTTTCAGTTGCACTCAGTTGTTTGTGTAGGGCTCTGTAAAAAATTGCAAAAAACAAGGTTTTGGGTAATTTAAAGAATTAATTTTCTTTGTTCATGTAGTAGAAAGAGAGGTCATTTTAAAGCTCTTGGAGTGGGCTTTCATATTAAATGTTAACTTGGCAAGGTTTTGTGATATGATCCAAAAGTGTATTTTTTTTTTAAATTTGAAAAAATATTTTTTTGCTTCCTAATGTGTTGTACAAGTGGTAAAAAATTTATAAAGGGATTGCAATGTGATTATGGTGAAATAAAATAATAGACTTGTTCATAGTTACTACTTAACTGTAATTTGTACAGCTTCCAAAGATATTTATAGAACTATATAGTATATACTTATTTTTACAATTTCTGGTTAGCATTGACCACTTCTTGCTTTGAGGGGTTATAAAGTCATGTTGGATTTACTCTGGGATCTAATTATAAAATACTATCGCTCATATATATTAAGAACATTCTCAGTCTGGCTAGTGAAAGGAAGGTGATGGTGCATGTGGATGTAAGAACTTCATCCTCATTGTTTGATTTTCCTTATTTGAGTTTCAAACACACCCAACCATCATATCTATAGAGAAAGAACCCAACCATTTCTGTGAATTCAAGATCATCCTCAATATTTGTTGTGCTTGCTACCATTGAGTTGTTAGAAAATGAAAATACCCTCACTTGCACCCAGTTCTTATGGATTGAACAAACAAGAGTGGAGTTTATGAGTACCTGGTATAGTTCTTGCTGTCATTATCATACTCTTCAAAGCCTCTTCTCCTTTATGTTGTTCAATTGTACTGTAATGTAAATTTATTGCCTCAAAATGTCCATTTACCCAGTACAACTGGGTACAACTGTTGAAGTCAGTTGTCCCAGTACAACTGTTGTGAAGTCATGGTCTCGTCATTGTAGGCTTAATCTAGTTACAAGTCTTTTAACAATCCTTCCCATATCATCACTTGCACTTTTGCCATGAGATGCAGCAAAAAATCTCCACTTTGCTTTGATCCTGAAACCTAGTAACCTTGTTTATGGTAATGGAGGTTGAGAAAAATGGAGTCTGTTTTTGTACTTAGAGACAGCACCATCATTGTACTAATAGATCAGGCTTGTTTTTGTGGTAAAATGAGACTGCATTAAATCAATAAAATATTTGTGGAAAAAGTACACAGCTATTGTATCATGTACGAGACAGTAAAAAATTATGACAAAAGATGTATGTATCAATGTTTTGTTGTTGGATGGTGGAAATAGATTGTGAAGGGGTGGACTGTTGCCTGTGCATTGTTAACCTTGGGCTGCACTCTGCAGAATGATTAAATAGTTCTCAGTGAAGTCGCAGCTTACAAGATATTCACTTTTTTTCAGAGATTGCTTCATATGGGTGAAGTAACTGGGAAGTTTCAGAAATTTTTCAAAAAGTATACAGATGAATTCTTCAGTAGGTTTGACTAATGCCTTGAGACATGTTTTTCCAATTTTTATCCGCTGTTTGTAATTTATGTTTTCAGTGCAGTTAAAGATCAAAAGCTTCCACATCCTTCCCTTGACTTCTTCAAACTAATTTTGCAGTTTCCAGAATAGTGTCAGTTCGATTAGCACACACAACATACATCATAATTTCTTTGTAATACTTAATTGGTCTATCGCCTTCTATGGGTTTTTCATTCTGCAATCATAACCATAAGTTCTGCATTTTGGTGTGTTGCACATACACAAACATTGTGGGTTTGACTTGCCCCTGCAAGACCATAATACTTAGGTCTGAATTCACAGAACTTTGAAAATCCTGTTTTCAGCAATAGATACTTCTGCTTAAACAATGCAAAAGCTTTGCAGAAATTATTAAGAATTAATTTTTTCTGAAGATGCTTTTGTCTTCCACTTATTTTAAGAGAAATAGATTTTTTTCTGGGCATCATTCAATGTATTTTCTCACTCTCTTACAGATCGATTACTATTTAAATCTTTAAAGTTCTTCCAGTTTAGGATCACAACATGATGTGACACTATTTTCTTTAACCAGGCTTTTGCTTTCTGTACAGCGTAGTCTGATATTCCAGATTCATCTTGAATGTCTTTTAAAGTAAAAATAAATAATGTCTTTTAAAGTAAATATTTGCATACTGATGCGCTTATCATCTGTAATATTAAATTTTTCCTTCAATTGCTTGATAATTTCATGATCAGAGGGAATAGAATCTTGCTCAGAATCTGAATCCATATTCAGTATTTTGCTTTTGAACACTACTTCTGTTTTCTTAAGCTTTCCTCCTGAAGGTATTTTCCTCTTGCGTAGTTGTTATTTACAAATAGGTGATTCATTTAAAACAATCAAACTTTTGTTAAGAGGATTTATAGCTTCATCTTTTTCTGGGAACACAAAAGATCTAACTGTTGAAATTCTTTATCAGAAGTAGATTCTTCAGTATTATTTTTAACAGAAACGTGTAACTGTTTGTGGCAAGTATCACAAATTTTGTTTAAGGAAAGTAAATGTTTGCGCTAAGTTCTTGCTTAAACTTCTTAGGTTTTTCTTACAGGAATTATGACTTGACTTTTTAATTGGATTGCAACAGTAAATTTTGCTTGAAGCTGTAGAAGTTTATGATTTCATGAGTCGCTATTCTGGTCTAAGGCTGTGTGTAATTGATAAAACTTCACACATATAGAGAAAAGCAAGTTCAATTAACAAAGAGTGACTGAAAAATGTGGAAAAAAAATTTTGCATCCCTTTATAGATATGATCAATCCTGTTGGATAGTACACCACCGATTCTGTTCCAAGAGATTATCCAGACTGAATATTACTTTATTGTTTCAACAGAATGAAACATGTACATTCTTTTGCTGGCACTAGGAATGCACGTCATGGTATACTTCTGCCACATCAAATGACCCTATCTGGAAGGCTAGAAGGGGAGGGTTTTCATTGATTGAATCTCAATTAGCAATTGCCACATAGGCGGAACAATTGGAATATTTTGCTGTACCTAATTATTACAAAATTATTTTTTAACATAATACCATTGCCATCTCAATATGAATATTTACCACTTTTACAACACATTAGGATGAAAAAATATTTTTTTGCCAAGTGACATACATGAAGACCCATTCCAAGAGCTTTAAAATGACACCAAAATGTTATCTTAGTTTCTTAAAGGGGCTGAGAAGTTTATTTTTATTTTTTTTTGTAATTATCCAAACCTTGCTTTTTTTTTTTTTCTTAACTTTTTTACGAAAAAAAAAATAACTGAGTGACTGAAAAATCTGGGGAAAAATTTTTTTTGCATCACTTCATGGGTTGAGCCTGTAAATTTTATTTGAATTACTGTAGATGAATCTAAGAAGTCATTTATTTTTGTTGGTGTGGAATGATCTTATTGTAAAACTTTTTGTCATAAAAGAAAATATGTAATTTTTAGAGTAAGACAGAGACATCATGTGTTTGGGTTTATTGATATAAAGTAAGTTAAATTTTATATTAATGATTTACTGTATATTGCAAAAAGTTTTTTTGAAAGAATATTCAGAAAATGGTACTGTTATTGAATACTGGCACTACTGCTTATTGGTTTAAATATCCAATTGTTTTCTTTTAAATAGTATGTGTATGTTTGTTAAACACCTTGAATGTTTAAGATAAATTTTCATATTGAAGTGACTAAATTCTACTCTTTTGTTTATATTTAATGTATTAAAGCCTAGAGTTGGTTTTGTGTGTGTGTTATAAAGCAGTTTAATTTCATCACCGATGTTAAACTTTAATGTTTAAAATTTGTCATCTAACGAACATGGTGCTCATTAGTTACTACAACAGTGACATTGTACTGGGGACCAGGACATGTCACAGTGTTCATACTAAGATAAACTGTCAGTTTCTTTAGGAAACTGACTGGGTTGTAACAAATGTACTTGCCCATCAAAAGTGATGTTTGTAATGGCTGAAAAATTCAAACCTTAGGTTCATGATCGTCATAGTTTTTTTATATAATTGGATGTTTGAACTATTAAGTGTTGTTTTTGTCACAAAGAATCTGATATCACTCCATATTCAATAGTCAGCAGCAATAATTTCATTAGAGAAATATGTCGACTGAATATATTGGAAGAGCAAAGTCAAGATAAAATCTTGATTTTACCTTGACTTATAGTGTCCCTTGGGACACTATGGTTGCAAAATTGATAAGACACAATTTTATAGGTACAAAGATCTTTGTGGTTGTGTCTACCAACAACTGTGGGTTTTTGGTGGCACTAATGAAAATGGCAGGTGTTTTGTAATGTAACATGCTAACTGATCATTTCATGGAAATAAAAAGAGTTTTGCCATTATACTGCGAATGATTGGTCGCATTTCTTGATTACATTGGTGGTTATACTCAATCCATTGATAAGTTGTTGAAATGGTGGAATAAAAAGTGCAGGAAACCTGTTAGGCTCCACATGGAATCCTATCTTGCTGATCCATGTAGATCACATGATTATGAAAACTTGTTTCAGAAAATACTCTACATAATAAGGGACACCTGCAGTCAGAAGTTGCCATGTTGCAATCAGTAACTTTTCTGTGATCTTAAATATGAAATGATCTAATAGTCTGTAAATTAACAATGAATAAAGAAATTAATTTGAAAAAGTCACCAATTTGAAGTGAAAAAGTAGTGGTGGCGCAGGTATTCGTTAAAAGCACATATAAATTTTTTTTAAGAATATTAGGGAATAGTGTGAACTTAATAAACATTTGATCTCAGTTTTATATAATGTTAATTTGAATTAAAAAACAAAAATTTGCTCCTTGACATTATTCAGATAGTTTCTGCATCATTATTGGTAAAATAACTTTTCTGACTATCTACTTCCTGTTTATTATAAAGTTTTTAAAACTCTTTTATAAATTTATTTCATTACTAATTTTATGGTGATTTGGATATTACTTATTCTTCTATTAATTTGTAATTGGGCAAAAATGCTCCTTTATTCTAGGTTTCGTTTTTTTACAATCTGTACCCTCAATTCTTTTTATCCTGTGTTGTAAAAGATGAATTGAATTTACATGATTCAATTAAAATAGAGGATTGTATTAGGTTTTGGCTGAAAGAAAATGTCAACATTTAATTTAATAGTTTATTGAGCAATGGTTGAGCAAACCATTGGTTAATTTGGTCTGGAAGCTAGTTGCAAAGTTATAAATTTTATTAAAAATACAGTCGAGTGATAGTCTTTCTAGAGAAACAACCTTATTTCAAAATAACAAGAATCTGAAGATAGCGAGGAAAAAAATTGCAGGTTGTTGTGATGTTGCATTTATTAAAAGGAATATTTAAAATAACACACACTTAACGTTGCTGTGGTTGTACCTAGGAAATTGGTCTCCGACATTGAAGGTGCTAAAGATAAAACTAAAACTCAAACAAAAAAAAAATACAAATGCTTACAGTATTTGTAAATTAATAACTAGATGTGATTTAAAGATCATAGGTTCTTTATATTAAACAAATATAATTCTTTATATTAAAAAATATATTAAACTAAGATTAAAATTAGTTTTATCTAACATTTAAATTGATGGCAGTGTCAAATTTCATCTTACATAATTCTTATTATTCTTGAAAACTATCTTTTTATGTATAAAATTCCTGGTGAAGTTGATAAGATTTTGAAATTCCTGTACGGTCCTTATCGGATTTGTTTTAGAAACTATTTTTTCCAATTCCCAAGTGTAAAAGTTTACTGCCCTTTAATAGGTCAGGGTGAAGATGTATAAAAGTTAATATCTTTGAATATTTCTATCAATGGGTTTCCTGATTGGCTATATGTACTATGGCATAATCTTGTTAGATCCAAATGTTAATTTCTTCTTCGTTAAGCTTGCCTAGGAACAAGTATAGAAAAACAGTACATTGTTGATCAGTATTAATTGTTTGTTTAAACTTGGGCCAAATATTCTTGCTCTAGACTTTGCTTCTTCATCATCCATTCTTTAAGTTACAATTCTAAGTGTACATTTCATGTGGTGAATGAAACCATGTTTTTAATTAAAAATATGTAGTCTACAATATTGTCTGTTGTGTTATATGCAAAGAAAGTTTGAAATCAGCTAAGTAGCATATTTGTTTTTGTATCAATTTTTGATAGTTGTTGATTTACAGTCATTTTATAAGAAGAAGTCTTTGCCAAACTGTTGTTTGCTGGTACAAATCCAGTTTGGCCAATTTTCTCATAGATTTGGAGGGGGTTTTAACATTTTGTATATATCTACTTTTTAAGCCACTGGGACCACCGTTTGGTATTGGTTCAGAGGATGAGATGAAATGATAATTTTGGAGCATGTGAAAATGCCATGCCTGACGGTATTTAAACCTGAGATCTCCAGATGAAAGGCCAAAATAGCAACATAATAGATTTAAGCTTAACTGTAATGTTATATAACTTTATATGGATATACAGACTAATTTAATCCTTTCACCTTAATGCATAATTGCTTTCTGAACATTTTATTTTATGTTTGAAATCTATCCCAATGGATAGGTAAGAATAAATCATTAAAAGAGGGCTAGAATATCCCAATGAAGTTATGAGTTGTGCTGATTTCTCTGTTTCTGTAAAAATACATTTCATTGTGATGTACTAGATGAACAATCTACCTGAAGAACTAGTTTCAATTGTCCAAGAGACATGTATATCGGCAGGGGTATTTGTCCAATTTAATCCAAAATATCACGCCTACTGGTGGTTGGACAGAATTGACAACCCTCGATGTGATGCATGGATGGCCAGGTGGAACTATCAACAGCTCACAGGAGAGGGTTACAGGAAACCGGATGCTGGCCCAGCAAAGGTTCATGGCAGCAAGAGCAGGACTAAGGAATTAAGGAAGCAAAAAGTAGGTGTTGGAAGGAATTATTCCAGAGAATAGAGGAAGATCCTTGGGGCAAGGGCTTCCACATTGTAACTGGCAAATTTGGGAGGCGAGCCCCAGTGCTAACGAAACAACATTTTGCTTTTGGTGTGCAAGAATTGTTCCCAAGGAGTGCTACAACCCTGCACAAATCCGGTACCTGATGGGATTCAGACAGAGATAGTTAAGATACTAATGGACTAAGCCCCAGCAGAACTTCTTGGAGTGGTGAACAACATTCTACCGAATGATCAAATTTCAACAGGTTGAGTCCCACTTGGTTCTACTATGGAAACCTGGAGGTCTAAATAATTATAGACCAATCTGCCTTATGAATTCTTTGTGCAAATTGCTGGAGAAGGTAATTTATAGACATCAATTATAAAGAAGAATGACATCGATCTTCATGGAGGACTATCTGAACATCAATATGGCTTCTGGAAAGGAAGATTAGCCCCTTGATGCAGTCTAACAAGTTTTTTGTCTAGTCACAGAAACAACAGCTGGAACAAGGAGAACTAGATGTGTTCCAGTAGTGGTGCTACTGGATAAATAAATAAAGCATTCAATTTAGTTAGATGGGAGTCAGTTTTTGAAGCGCTGTGATGGAAAGGAATTAGCCATAAAGTGAGAAGCCTTACTTCAGCATTACCTTGAAGACAGGCGGTTTATATATAATTTTGTAGATGCTCAATTGATCTTCCCGGTCACGTGTGGAGTTCCACAGAGCTCTATAATCTGCCCGACATTGTAGAACATGGTATTTGACAAGGTACTCTGGTTACAATATCCAGCGGTGGTAGTCATACCAATAGCGTTTGCGATTGACCTTGTACTCATACTCTTCGGCGCAGATGGGGGGATGAAGTGGCTATGAAAGCCAATACAGCTATTAGTAGAGTACAGAACTGGTTACAACATCAAGGGTTAGCTATCTCAGTGAAAAAAACCTAGTTTGTATGAATGGCCGGAAGACACCCGTTGCCCCCTCTCAGCATTAGAGTACAGGACACAGTGGTTACACAAACGGAAACAGCCAAATACTTACACAAGTATTCTATATACATATCCAAGTAAGTATTGTGTATACTTACCCAAGTATCTAGCCAGATACCCATCTGGCTAGATGATCGTCGCTCATTTACGGTGATTATCCAGGAAATGGCTGGAAGAGCGGGTGGAATGATCTGCAGATTATTAGGGCTTGTGTCTGGACCGTAAGCTTTGAAGAGGAGAATAAATACCCACATTAGTCACACTCCATGATGCTCTATGAAATTTCAGTGTTGTTGGCAGCTCCAAATTCGGACCGAAGTCGTCGACTCCTGGAAGGAGTCCAACATCGGCTGGTGCTGCTAGTTATCTCCGCTTATTCCTCTGTTTCTATAGACACCGCATTCGTCATAGCAGGCATCCCACTATTACAACAACTGGCGAGGCAGAGGGTTGGAGATCACCAGGGTGACGACAGGCGGGAGATGTGAACAGAAGACTAATGAATGACTGGTAGACTGGGATCAATCTTTCACAGATCGGTGGACTCAGACTGATACAACAGATCGAACTGTGAATCAGCCGTTCCTTCGGTGAAGTTACATATTGGTTGACCCAATTTCTATCTGGCCATGGCGTGTTCCACATTTAGCTGAATACAAGCAGAAGAGCAGACACCCTAACTGCGTGTACTGTCGTAATCTGGATACCCTGGACATGTCGTGTTCAACTGTCAGGCATGGGAAGGTCATCGAAGCGGCTGTGAGAGGATTACAGGACCCCTGACAGTTAACAGTTGAGAATTGGTCGCATGCTCTCTGGAGCAGAGGAATTTTTAACTGTAACCAGCTTTATAACATACATCCTCCAACATAAAGGTTGAGACAGTGTGATGAGGGACAGTCCTCTGTGGAACTGCGTTCATTGGTGCTGCACCTATGGGTGGCAGCAATGAGGCACTGGGACTCCCTTGTCTCATTATCATTAAGGCTGGAGTAACTGTCTCAAGAAGTCCTTCAGTGGAGGGGTCACATCAGATGTTTACATCACCTCTTATCCTTTTGTTGTGAATTGCTGTTTGTCTTACTTCTTTCTGTGTCATACCACTGTGTATCGATTTGTACTGTCTTTTCATATACATGTGTTTGTTGTTCGTGTATCTATGTTTCTGTGTTCCTGTTTATACTAACGTTCCTGTGTCTGCTGTATTTCTGTGCCTGTTGAATGTCACATCTACTACATCTACATCTCTTGTATCTATGTCTACTGCTTATATCCGTGTCAGCGGACATAAGCAGTAGACATAGATCTATCTATTGTTTTTGTATATGTCCATATTTATGTCTTGTTTATGTCCATGTCTATGTCTATTGTTTTGTATATGACTGCGACATATTTATGTCTATTTACGTTTATTATTTGTCTGCGTAGGCTATGTTCAGATCTACTACTATGTCCAAGTTCATTAGTTGGGAGGACTAGCTAATGTGAAGATGGAGGACAGCCCACTGTGGAGCTGTCGTTCGTTGGTGTTTGCCCTGATGGGCTGCAGCGATGAGATAGTGGGACTCCCTTATCCCACCACCAATGAGATCATACAAAAGACAGAGTCCCAGTGTGATTTCCTCCACAGGAGAACCACATTTGAAGCATGAAGACCAAGTTCTGGGGTCAGGTCCAGAGTTGACCATGTTGACCTTGCCTCCTGCCTCGGGTTTGAGCCAGGCATGTTAAAAAAAACTGGTGGGCTGACCTGTTTGTGCTGGCTGTACTGCCGGTGGACAGGAAGGCCACCGACAGAGTGGACAACCCCCAGGCTGTGCTACGCTTCATTGTGGGTATGGCCCGAGGATGAATTAAAAAAAAAGAAAAGAAAAAATAGTAGTTTTGTGAACAGTAGATCTCATTCAGTTTATATTAATTTCAACAAATTTTAATCGATTGTTCTATCAATAAAATGAAAAATAGAATTTCATTACAAAATTGTTGTAATATGTAGTAGGATGTTTGGATAATGACAAAAATAATCGTATTATATTACCAACATAATAGTTGTGACCAAGGATAAAGTCTTTAAGGTGTCGAAAGAGAAAGCTATAAGAATAGTTTTAATGAGAACCAGCATAAGATTCATATTGTAGTTAGAAAGGCACGAAGCTGTGTAGTAATGGGTGAATGGAAGATGAGTTTTAAGATTAAAAGACAACCAAAAATGATGGTACATCTGAAGTAATCGAAAGAAGAGGTGAGTACATGTGTTCAATGTGTTAACAATAGTGACTTTTAGACAGATTCTTCATCTGTACTGTACCTCTCCATCTTCTCTTTCCAAGGAAATTGGCAAATACCATTTTGAAATTTAAAACCTTGTAATAAGTCATTACACTTTCATCATTCCGCCTGAAGAAGCTTATAAAATTTCATAAATATTAAAAGTGTTTTTGGCATTACTGCATTACAGTAAGTATCATTAGGTAAAATTAAAATAGAACCTTGTTTTGCTGCCAAAAAAAAGTTCATGTTTTGAAGAAAATTAGACATTAATACATCTTCTATAATCAGATATGTTTTTATTTTGCTTAAGTTCCTGTTCTTCCTGTTTCCTTGCTGTTCTGATGATCCGGTATAGAAATGTTATTGTCTTGTTATTTATTTTAAAATTACAATTTGTTAATAATGAAATTATTGTAATTACTGAAATTATATAATTTTTTTAGCACTTGTCAAAGTTCTACATATGTTTTTTTTTTTTTTTTAAATTTAGTTTCACTGTCAGTATGACAGTGTATAGGCCTAATATAATTATGAAATGGTATGATAAAGCAATTAATTATTATCCACTGCTTGAAAAGTGTGGTATGCACACTTACTTGTTACAACTTCTATTTCTCTGAAGATTGCTGTGTGTGGGGAAAAGCTGTGACTTCAACATATTTTTTAAATTTTAAGCATCTTTCTGAGGATAATAAATGAAAAAAACATTTTTTCATCAAAAAGTCTTCATCATCAAGATTTCACTGTTTCTAACAACAAGTTAATTTAACTAATTTGATTTATATTTATCATCTGTATCTTTGTTATAAATTCGTATCATACTGTGGATTCTGTTAGTAATTATTAGACATTATTTTGTCACATTTTTAAAACTGCATCCAATGAGTGGCAGTATAGAATGAGATAATTCAATCTGCCATGAAATCTTGAAATTCTATTTCATCTACATCAAATAACTTGTTTCTTCAACAACTAATACTTGTTAGATCTTTGTAAACCATGTTGAAATTTTTTGTAGGACAGTGTTTCAAAGACTGTGAGACTATTAAACATGATGCTGATATAGTTTTAAACTGTGCATGACTGGCTGTATATGTAGAAAAGAGTCAATTAGGCATAAAAATATAAATTTTGTTGTACGTAGGTCAAAAAATGCTTATTTGGCTTGAAAAACTTGTAATATCTTCGAATTCATTATTGAAAATATGTTCTTAGTTTCATGATCTGGAGTCTGTTCTAAGTGTTTTGGAGTACGCCATATCTGAGTGTAATCCTTATTTTAAAAATGTTTCATTCATGATAGAAAAGATGTGAAACAAAATTTTTGTGTCACATTCATTTCTTTAGGTTTGGGGTTTTATTTAGAAGTTTGAGGGTGAAGTTGTTTGTATCCCATTTTTAACAATTTTTTATTGTTTTATCTTTTAGGCAGTTTATCCACATAATACAGTTCTATTCTCTTATAATCTATCTATTTTCAAGATCTACAGTCATTAATTACTTCCCCTGTGGCCTATTAAATAAAAATAAGCAACAGTTTTATCTTCAAAATTTGAAATTCTCAAATTTCAGCATTTACTTTTCCAGTGAGTGAACGATTCTGACATTTAAAATTTTCCAGTCTTCTCTTAATTCGTTGTGAAAAAGTTAAGGCAACTCTTCTAATTTTGAGTAAACACTCTATGATTTCTAAGTAGGATATTCGCTTGCTCAAACTGTTAGCCTATTTTTCCGTCCATTCAATACATCGTGTTCACACATTGCTTATGCTTTAGTACTAAGGGTTATGCTACTAGCATAACCCTTATTGATTTATATACTTGTCAGCAAATTTACTATATGGCTTCTTTTATTTACATGTGTACAGTGGGAGGAGCAATGACTGTAGATATTCAGAAACTAGTTTCCCAATTACCTTGTGTTATTCAGTTTGTTCAACATCAATGGAAATTTTATTCACTCATCTACTTTCCTCAGAATTTGATCCAAAACAAAAACATGTTTTACAAACTGCTGTACTATGTAGACCAAAATCCTCTATCACTCCACTTCGGGTGCCAGGAACTAGCGCAACATAGAAACACTTCCATCTTGTCTCTTTTTCTTAATGTACTACCTCTAGTTTTGTAAGTGTCTGGAAAAGAATTATAAAAAATCAACTCTCGAATTTAAATCTTAACAACTTCTTACATTTGAAGGATTCATATTTCTTTGTTTTTTCTAACACTTTACTTCACGGATATGCATAAAAGCATATCTGTGAAGTTGTGAAAAAGTTAAGGCAACTCTTCTAATTTTGAGTAAACACTCAATGATTTCTAAGTAGGATATTTGCGTGCTCAAAGTGTTTACTTATTTTTCTGTCCATGAAAGAGTGATGGCTGCTTTCAATACTAAGGGTGTAATACTAATACAAGCGATGTACTAACATAACCCTTAATATTAAAGTACAAGCTATGTGTGATGCAAAAAAAAAAAAGGTTTACTAGCATGGATGCACAGTGGCTGGGGAGTGTATATGATGGCAGAATTTGAAGACAGAGTGTAATAAAAAGAAAAATGTCTGTATTTAACAGTGGATTCTGCGTGTTAGATGACAGCAGTTATGGTATAACTATGTGGCTACTACACCCTTTCCACTACCAGTTAGTGGACATCAGAGGTGATTCAGTTTTTCATGTTCTGAGGAGAGGGTCACTATAGAAAAGAACATCTGTTCAATTAAAAATGAGGTTCCCTATATTGATGAATATAAGAGTATTTAAGAAAAAATCCCAAGAATAATAATAATGCTGCACAGTTTTGTATGATGTTGCCAGATATTTAAATGACATTTTGGAAATACCAGAAGAAAATGTGTTTTCCTGGGATGATTTAATTTGATAGAGATGTGATAAAAATAATGGTAAAACAAAAAGTTATGACATTTTAAGATTATTGAATTTGTAATATTTTTCCCATTTTTTTATTTATTTTGTAAGTACAATAAAAACTAAAAGTGAAGATAGATAAAAAAAAAAATGAAACAAAATTAAAAAGTTTTGCCAAGCCAATCAGCAGCTTGTCGAATTGAAGTGACACATTTAATAAGATTTCATTAATGTTTCAAGAAAATGGGGCTAACTTTATGCATGTGCCGAAGGTTACCTGATAAGGATCCCACCATGCTTATTACGTGTGCCATTTAGGCAGCCAGTCTATTGTAAGTGTAAAATTTAAAAGAAGGGATTAGTAAGGATAAGTCATATCTTAATTTATCAAAACTGAAGTACGTTTGTAATTGTGAGAAAATTAGGATTAGAATAATATTTTTTCCTGCTATTTCTCTTTCAGTATTTTCATTAAAAATTCTTTTTCTATTTTAATTAATTTTTGCTGTTCAGAAAAAATTTGGTGTTGCTCTGTTTAATACTAATTGCTGTTGGTCTGATTTAGATTATTCTGATGATTTTTTGATTTCATCTTTGCTTTCAAAATGATGTTTTCTTTCTTTCTTCTTGATGTGGCATCATTTTATAAGTCAAATAATAGGGTAGTAGGAAATTAATAATGCAACCTTATGTCACTTAAACATTTCATGTATTTGTGCATTTAAACATTTAATTAAAACAAAACATAAATGATGGATGTCATTAAAAAGTAACATCATTAATGTAAGTAATTAAATATAATTGTAGTTACGTGCATATAACAGGTGATCATAAAGTCATGTAACCAAGATGACAAATTATTTTTTAGAAAACCTGTAAAAAAATATTAACATTTACTTTAATTAATACTTTGACAGAATTACTTTCAAGTTTGTAATAAGTGCTGGAAATGCATGTAATTCCTCTATTACAGCAGCAATTTTTTAATTTAAGTTTAAAAAAGTTGTTTTGGACTTTGTCAAAAATTTAAGTGCTACTAAACAGCAGAAGGAAGAAATACTTGAAAATGGTTATTACAAAAATAATCACATCTTTGCTGAATCAGTAATAACATTTTGTCTCTGCTTTGAAGTTAATGGCTAAAAATCAACAATCTAAGCAGTTAAATAGCTATTTTACTGATTGAAGAAGAGCGTTTGAAACTTAGTAAAGATACTGTTGTTGTGTTAACTGTGAAACGTAAAGAAGTTTACTCTCAAATCTTTTTCTTGTGGAAAGGTTGTGGATATAAAAAGAATTGGTATAAGAATTATTCAAGTTTTATGAAAAATAAAAACATGTGTAATTTTTATTGTAAGAGGGTTCATATTTAAAGATTGTTGGTTTCATCAAAAAAGAAATTGTCAGAGGCAAATAAACAAAGTGTAAATTATTCAAATGAAAATTTGGCCTTAATTGGAGTTTCTGAGGATGCAGTACTATATCTTGATAGTGTCAGTGAATCTGTCATGATATAAAGATGTTTGGAAGGTATGTGTACTGTTTAATGAACCTAAACAAATAACAATAGATAATGGTTCAGTAATCACTGCAATTGGTATTGTATTGTTTTTTTGTGTACGGTGGACAGATGTTCGTTCATTAATGTGCTATATTATCTGATTCAAGAATGAATATTTTGTCCAAAGACAAGGCTCTAGATAATGTTGTTTTTAAAGTTGGATGGCTAAGAAGTTACGATTAATTTACAAGGAAACAAATCAAGTTTATTTTTGCTAGACAGTCAAATAAACTTTTTCATATGATGTTTTGCTGGGATAACCAGAATTTTGTAAACCAAAATTGTTATGGCTAATGCCAAAGTGAACTCAAATAGAGAATTTTTAGTCTGGTGGCATGAAAGTTTAGCACATCAACATTTTAATCGTGTGAGAAAAGTTTCTTTTGAATCAAAATTGTGTTATGTGTGAAGATAAAAGTGAATCCTTGTTCTGTGAAGCCCCTGTGTTGGAAAACAACATGGTGATTCATTCAAAGGAAGTAATTCACAATCCACTGAAGTTGGAAACATAATCTATGCTGATGTCTGTGTTCCTATAGAATTTGGCTTAGTAGGTGGCTTTTATACGCATTGCAATAAGGAACTTTTCAGAAACTTTTTTAGATCGTATTTGGAAACTTTTCAGAAAACTTGTGCTTCACTAAATCAAACTTACTTGTCACTTTCACAAAAGACTTCTTCAATGGAAAAATGCCTTCCTCTGAAAGAACCATTACATTTCTCACAACTATTGATTCTGATAAACGAAATGAAGTATGTTCAGTCAGAACTCGAACAATTGATGTCTTTGTTTATTACTGAGCAAAGTCCAATGAACCAGGGTAACCAACCTAATGCCAAAAGAACAGAATGCACTATATAATTCTAAAACACTGCATAGTGACTTTCTGAATGCCCTGTGTAAGTATCGTTAGCAAGTGAGCATTGATAGTAAGCATATTGTAAAAAAGACAACAATGAGAGAGAGTATGTGCGGTATGAGAATTCTTTTTAAAACTGCTGATGGTCATTGTGTATTTATTTAAAGTAATCTGCATCAATATGTTTAAATAAGATTTCAGAAGGAAGTGGTGGAGCAATTTTAAAATACATATGAATTTTTCACACATGGTAAACAAAAAAAATAAAAACACTAAAATTTAGATTTAAACTGAAACTTAACGAAATCAAAATTCTTAATAAATCATATATATTTTTGTTACAAAAAAGATATTCTAAAATTTAAGCTTATGGGATACCTCATCAATGAATAAATTATTTTTAATTAAAATAAATTTAAAAAATATATATTTACACCAAAATTTTAACCAGAGTATACTAATAGCAATTACAAGTTATTTTTTTTACTTGATAGGGGGGTACTTTAATGTCACTTTTTATATTAGCCTCTACAGTAAGCTACAAAAGCTACATACCCTAGAAGATTGTATGTGCAACAGTAATAGAGTTCTAATATGACAATAACACAGTAGCATTGTACAACAAAGAAGTTAGTACAACAGTTAACAAAATATAAATCTCTTTTTTTGGGTGAGGAAGTTCAAAACAATTCTTTAGTTTTTTGTTTGCAAATAAAATAAAGGTGATATATTCATTTCTTCTCTACTGAAGAAATTTTTTTACAAAATTTATTTTTTTCATGTTATATGTTATATTTGTTTTGATTTATATAGTCGTTTTTTTTATTTTCACTTATAGTTTTTTGTTTAGATTTTTGATGAATTGTTTTAACAGAATCAATTTTGAGAAATTGTCATTTACTACATTGTGTATACAAAATTTTTTTAGTTCAGTTTGTAGTTAATATGGCCAGCTGTGTTTTATATCATGAAAATGTTATACTTCAATTAGCATATTTCAAATAATTTTATATATTTATTTAGCAAAGACCTAAACAGTTTTATTAATTATGATTGCAGTATGTCTGACTGGGAAGATGATGGGGGAGATTCAGTTGCTTATTCTGCTCCAATTTCATATGAGGTAAGTCAGCGATTACTACTTTAGATGGGACTTCTTTATGATTTTCCTATGCTTCATACTAATAATAGTATTGGTGTTCTTACGCCAGATTGACTTAACACCTCTCATAACTGGACATTTTAGAGTGAACTACAATATTATCCGTATTAGGGGAGTATCCGAATATGGAAAGTATTTAAAAGTTCGTCAGCTTTGGGAAATCATTTACAGAATTGTAATTTGACAACAGATAAATAGAAAATAAATCTCTTATTTTACTTTTAACTGTAAAAACTACTACTGGGAGATTTAAATTCAGGACTGTAAATTTGCTAAAAATAAGAAGAAAAAGAAAAAAGTTAAATCTAATTCACTTTTAATTATACACAACGAACTTTCACTATGTGTTTAATACTGCCTAGACACGTAATCATATATTATAATACATGGATTATTTGTTAGTTAAATCCCTTACTGCATTATGAAATTAGTTTTGGTATTTCTGGTCAGAACAATACAAATTGTTTGTACGAGATTAGGCTCAAAATTAAGGGCTGATGAGTTGTATATAGGGATTGGCAACACTGATTGGTTTGCACATGTACAGTAGCTTTTAAGTGGTCTGTTGGCATGTAATCACCACATTGGTGTCAGTTCATTGTTTGCCTTTGCAAGACACTATGTTAAGAATGAGTTCAGTAACAATAAATCCCACCAGTTGTGAAGTTCAATGATCAAGTCAATGATTAGATTTCTAAATGCAAAAAGCTGCTGAAGTCATCAATTGTCTGAAAGACAATTGACTGTTGTTTCTACCTCAGCATTGACAAAAGAAATCAACATTTCATTACCAGACAATATGGGAAAAAAAGTTGTTTCCTTCAAGGTTAAAGCAGTGAAGAAGAGCTTGTGTGAATAAGTGTACTGAGAAACTTTTTAAACTGTGTCATTCCGTTCAAAACCAACAACAAATAATGAGATCAGGAATTGTCCTTCTTTACAATAACTTATGTCCACACATGGCTGCACGCACAACAGAGAAATTCAAATTTGGATGGGTGATTTTTTATCATCTCCTTACAATCTTGATCTTACACCAGTGACTAGTCTCTTCCTACACTTCAAATATTGGCTTGCATTTTAGCGATTCAAGGAAAATGAAGAGTTGAAAACCTCTGTGTAAAGTGGCTGTATTTCCAGGCAGTGGAATTTTATGCAGTGAGTGTGAAGAAAGTTTATTTCATAATATCAAATGTGTTTTGATTGAATTGAATCATTTTCTACATTAATGTTAATGTAGAAAATGAAATCATTAATAATTTTTTCATTTTTTCAATTGTTACTCGTTTTGCTATTGATCAGTTCTTACTTTAGAATCACACCTTGTAATACAGAATAGGCCATTCTCTAGAAACAATTGGTAAGTATACAATAACAATAGTTACATAAAAGTGTAAGTGTCTTAAGTGTATTTTTGGACATCAGGAGCTTTTAGTAATTTGTGGCAACCCGCTGCCCTGTTTCAGCTACTGAAGTGTGATTTGTATGCAGAATTAGCTTAATTTTGTTGTAGGAATTGAAATGTCATTCTTCAACATGGTGTCTCGGAAGTTGGAAAGATGCTATCTAAAGATTGTCTGCAGGGTAGTGTTTTAGGACCCTCTGCTCTGGGTTATTAAATTTGATTCTTTGATATGGTTGATTTTTTCCAGTGACTGCTGTACATTGTCACTTATGTGGATGTTTGGTTTTTGCTGATTAAAGATTTGAGGAATGAAATAAGTTCAGGGCAGCATAGACTTGTCAATATTCCATTTGTGGAGTTTGCAGCATAAGATGGTTTATAGCCCACAGAAAACAACATGGTGTTTCTCAAGAGCAGACTGGCTGTACAAGATGACCATTAATAATGATCAGGTATCAATGGCAGATCATCTAATTAGGTATTTCCCATTGCAAAAACATCTAGGTGTTATCCTTTATGAGAATCTGATTCAATGAACACTTTCAATTTGCTGTCTAAAAGGCTTGTGATGCCTTCTTTAGTGTTTGAGAGCAGTTCAACCTGATAGACTTAATTTTAGCAAAGCTATAATGATATATGCTGCACTGTATGGGCTCATTGAATGAGTACAAATTTTATAGGAATATTTTTCTGGGACCCTTGGGTCTGCTATTGTTATCTGTGATTGGTGCTTGTAGAACTGACTCTTGATGTAGTCATTGTTATTTCTGGTATTAAGCTCATTAATATCCTTGCAACAGAACGCAAGGAAACTGACTTGACTGATGCCAAGAAAGTAGGCCAATTTACCTCTGGGTGCATAAAAGAAATACGAGGTGTGTTCAAAAAGTAAGGTGACTTTATAATTTTAGGAAAAAAAATTTATTTATTCATCAATATTAATGTTGCCCCCTTCAAAGTAATCCACCTCAGATACAATACACTTGTGCCAGCGCTTTTTCCAATCCTTGAAGCACTTCTCATAAGCACTTTTCGGTGTAGCCTTGAGCTCTTCCAGCGATGCAGTCTTTATCTTCTTAATCATTGCAAACTTTTGTCTTTTCATAGGTCTCTTCAGTTTTGGGAACAGGAAAATGTCGCATGGGGCCAAATCCGGTGAATATGGTAGCTGAGACATGATTGTGGTATTGTTTTTGGCCAAAAAATCTCTCACAAGCAAAGATGAGTGAGCAGGGGCATTATTATGATGTAAAAGCCATGAATTGTTTTTCCACAATGCCGGACGTTTTCTTCGAATTGCTTCTCGCAAGCGGCCCATAACTTCAAGATAATACTCCTTATTGACCATACGACCATGTGGTAAGAACTCCTGATGCACTATGCCACGGTAATTGAAGAAAACAGTGATCAAAACTTTAACATTTGATCGATCTTGGCGTGCTTTTTTCAGTCTTGGCTCCCCTGGGCTCTTCTATTGGGACGGTTGGGCTTTGGTTTCGATGTCATAACCATATACCCATGATTCGTCACCAGTTGTGACCCTTTTGAGCAAATCAGGATCATCATTAACGTCATTCAACAGCTGTTGAGCGATGCTCATGTGACGGTTCTTCTGGTTAAAATTAAGCAGTTTTGGAACAAACTTCGCTGACACACGTCTCATGCCCAAAACGTTCGAAAAAATTTCATGGCACGAGCCAACCAATATGCCAACATCCTCAGCAACTTCTCTGATAGTGATTCGACGATTTTC
>JAAAKQ030075208.1:0-15274 GCA_010016005.3 Zanna intricata | reverse complement strand
TCATCTCATCCTCTGAAGATATAACCTAACGGTGGTTCCGGAGGTAAAACAAAAAAAAAAAAAAAAACAAAAAAAAAGTAATTTTTCTTAGAAAAATCACTAACATAGATGCTATCAACTGTCGATGAAAGATTGAATTTAAATTAGCCGTGAAATGAGTCTTCTTAAGCTAGCATACGTAGTTTGAAAGTAATTAGTCTATAATTTAAACAGTTAAAGCATTTCAAAAAGCTGTTATCAAATCAATTTATCGAAAATACTGATGATTAAAAATTTGCATATTTTATAAACGAATAACCAATTTGCGTTGGAGCGTAGTTTTATATGAAAGTAAAACTTGAACGATCGTTGAACCTAAGAAGAAAAGGTTAGAAGCTTTTTGAAATGTTGTATTAGTTAGATGGGTGGATAAAGTAACAAATAAGGAGTTGTTGCGGCAAACTGATGAAGAAAGAAGCATTTGGGAAAATATAGTTAAAAGAAGAGACAGACTTAGAGGCCACAAATTAAGACGTAATGGAATAGTCGCTTTAGTATTGGAGGGACATGTAGATGGGAACAATTGTGCAGGCAGTCAACGTTTTAAATATGTAGAACAGATTGTTAGAGATGTAGGATGTAGGTGGTATACAGAAATGTATCGACGGCACTAATATAGGGAATCTTGGATAGCAACATCAAACCAGTCAAATGACTAAAGACAAAAAAATCAATTACCAAGGAAGATGTTATTGATAAATTGACCAAAATTTCTTCTCTAATCATATATGTAAATAAAAGCAGTACGTATTCATTTATCGGAGGCTCGTTTGAAAACTATCGTGAATGTTCGAATCGTTGCAGAATTGCCACGTTCGTAAATCATAAACAAGAAAAAATACTGTAAGTGAATTACAACAAACATTTTATATTGTACTTATTATAAAACAAGAGATTATTAAATTGTTTCTTTACAATTTAAAGAAAGACAGAAAAAAAAATTAGCTTGTCTTTTAAAGAAAGACAAGTTAAAAAAAGTTTACAGTGTATTTATAGCTTTATAATTAGCGTATGCAATTAGAATCCAATTTTCAATGTTTGTGGACACAGATGTTCAACAATTAGTGAACATAGGCATAAATTGGTCAAGATGGCAATACTTTACAAAACAGAAACAGCTGTGAAAGTTGTAGGTCGGTAGAAGTGTTTGGGTTTACGTTGTGTACTCCAGGTGTATGTTATTTTGATGTGATGAAATTGTGAAATATTTATTTAATATAATGATTTGGTTTTTGTTATTTTTTAAAAATTAACTTGTTATAGAATTTTTAAAATTTAGACTTACTAGAAAACTATTTCGTATTTGCTGAGAATGTTAATACTCAAGGAGCCTAAAGAGTTTTAATATTTTGTTTAAATAGCAGATATAAGTGCAGTGATAAGCAAATCACATTTTAGATATTTTAAGACTCTGTGAAAAATAGATATCAAAGGTAAGTCTTACTGTTTCTGGCCCTAACCTTACTTCGGAATACAATTTCTATATTTGTATTTATTCTATGTTTTATCCATTTGGAAGTCGAAGTTGTTAAGTGTAGTGTTAATTAATAAGAGCCTTACAGGTATAATAATTAACATTATTACTAAATTGTTTCTTTACGATTTTCAAAAAACTCTACAAAAAAAAACAGTACTTGTGTACACCAGTCTTTTAATACTTATCAATTGGTGGAATCTTCCATTTCAGTTCAACAAATGATCTGATCAGTGCATCACTATTTTTTATTTTGATGATATTTGATATATGATAACTACCCACCTTGCATTGGACAAAAAATATTTTTTTATTTAAAAAAAATTTTTTTTCTTGAAAAATAGAATATTTTCTAACCTGCCAAAAGGTAAAAACAGTTATCTTCGCCACTTTTTCCATGAGCTGTAGCATTCTTATTTTACATCATACAGAGGGTGAGTAAAGGTGTTTTGGAAAGAGTAAAGATGGAACTTCGTCTTGTTAATAACCAATGAAGTGATTTTGTTAATAACTAAAAATTGATTTTGTTTCTCAATCTTGTAAGTTTTACTGAAATTATATTTACAATTGTTTGTTTTTCAAATTTTGGGCCCAAAATAAATAATGAAGTGCTTAGAGTAACAGGCCTGCTTTTTAACTCTTACGTACTAATAGTACTTATAAAAAAAATTGAATTGGTATCGTGTCTCCTTCATTAAAAACAAATGGTCCAAATCGTAAGATTTTGAAAATGTCTCATTTTTGGAACCCAAAAACCACATGTGGGACAGGTGGCAAAATCTAAAATGTTCACAGTAGTAAGTACTTTGTATATACTTTAAAATCATATAAAATTGTATTTTTGTACTTGAAAGGATTAACGAGTAATGAAGCCAATGAAACTGCTAAAAATGCTGTTCTTTCTAACCATAAACAACGTATCCAAAAATACTGATGTTATGTATTTTTTTCAGATTATAAAAATTAAAACTAAACTCATCAGAATGAAGAAATTGATAATTAATAAATAGTTAGTTACAAAATGATAAACAATTCAAATACACAACAAGTTAACAAGTTGTTCAATTCACATTTACCTTATTTTATGCCTGCTTATGGAAGTTATAAATAAATATTGCACTTTTTGATAAGAACCTTAACATAGCTTAATCTTCCTGTCATTTTTGTTATTAAGTATACTTGGTAAGCCCTCATTCATTTTTGGTATAATGTTTTATCGTCTTCCAGTAGAAAAAGTTTTGGAGGCACAAGAATCTTTAAAATATTTTCCAGTTGAACCCATTTTGAATATCTCTCAATAATTTCTTGAATGAAGTACCAGGATTCTGTGGATGGAAAAAGTGTATTCAATATCCCTACTTTCATGTATTTTGATTTCTACGACTTTGCCTAACCACCACTTGCCATCATGTATGCAGCAGACATAATTTTTGCATTTTGGCTGTAGTAAACATATAAAGCAATCAGAAACACTAATATCCTTGTGTACTGATACTACGTAAATTTTTCTGATTCAGAGGTCACGCGGACTTTCAGAATAGATTTTTGACTTGGAACATAATTGTGAAAGATTCTTGTTTATGGGACTGTTGTAATTATCTGATAATCAGAACTGAGATATTCTTCAGTCTCTTGAACATCTTTATTAGAGCAGAAAGTAAATTTTTTTTTGTAATATTATCTTTGCAGTAACTGTACATTTCAGAAGGTGTAACAATTTGATTGTTGACTGTCCTTTGAAGGCTTGCTTTGACACAGTCCTTTTACAGTTACACCAATACCATCACATGGTCCATTTCTGTGGTTGAGGCAAAAAAATGCCGTTCAGCTGTAATTTTAAAATCTTCTTGATTGTAGCATAAATTTAGAAATTTTTGTTTGTCTTTATTCTAGGCTGAGGAGCCATCAGAAAAATTTAAAAAAATTTTAACTTGTAAACAGTGTTTTTTACTTCATTTATAAGTTGCTTTTGCAAGCAGAAGAACGAAATGTAGTATTGCATTTCAATTATTCGCTAATCAGACAGTAGCTTTGGCTTTGTAATCTTCCTTTTTTTTTGTAAATATGTTAGAAATGGATGTACTGTAGCATAAGTTTTTTTCCAGTGATATGACACTGGAGAGTGCATTCTGTATCACAAAAGGAAATTTTTTAGAAAATTAAATTTTGAGATTGCAGTACATTCACTTGCTAACAAGTTTTTCTTCCTAATGTTGAGGCAGTTAGCATGTTTCTTTACAAAAAAAATTAGCCTTTTTAGATTATTTTAATTTTCCTTAACCTTTTTAATTATTTAAGTTTATCTATGTACTCTTGAAATGGTGAATTTGAGTAGTTAGTTCACAACGGACAACAGAATCCCACTGTTGAAAATAATTTCAGTATCAAAATCATCCTAGCTCTCTTGCAGTAATCTGCGCACTTTAGTACCTGGACATTTTTCATATTGTGACAGCACGCACGTTTCATTTTCTATATCACATGTCATGATTGAAAGGAGAATTTTATGATCAAATTTCAATTTTAGAGCAGATAACATGAGTTTTATATTTTGGTGAGTGATACACACATACAAACAGAGTGAGCACCTGACCCACCTGAACTGAGCACCTGACTGAGTGAAAAGGTGCTCACTCTAGCCTAGATCCATAATGAGTACTAAATTTTGGGTTTTGGCTGGTGAGCCAGAACACAAAATTTAGGTCTTAGATCAGCAAATTTTGAAAAACCTATTTTTAAATTAAGTTTTTCTTTGAAGGCTGTGTACAAGTCTTTTAAGTTACATAAGATAAGCCTTTTTTTTTAATATTAATTTTCTTCCAATCAGCTTGTCTTACAGACACAACTAATTCTTCTTTGTCTGGCATCGTTTAGTTTTGTTCATAATTCTAGTATCTTGAACACATTTAATAACATTTTCATCAATTACATGACTGAGGTTTTTTTGCTGATTTGTGGCAAAATTCCACATGTTTTAACTAATTGTTTGGATTGATGGACTAAATACTGAATAACACTAAATTCATTTTAAATAGTCCAGATGCTTGGTAATAAACATAAAATATTAATTTTTTCCTGGGTTGATTAACTGTTTTCATTTTATCCTTTATTTTAATGATTAATTGTTCCCTACCTAAATCACCATAATTTTGTTGTAAAAATCTGATTTCTTCTGTAGAAATATTTAAATCAAAGGAGTCGTTTAATTTACTGATAACTGACTAGGCTAATTTTATAACTTTACTTTTTAAAATTGATTTCTTTGCACTGCTCGATAATTTTTCAATCTTAACAGAGGAAATGCCAAGTACTGAACAAGCTTTACTGACTCGACTGTAACACATTGAGGCTGAAATATATTTTGACATTACGGTTCGCTTTCTGTATCATCCTGTTCTTTTTGTATGTTGTTTAAGCCTTTTGTACATAGTGCCCTGCCTGAAATTAATAAGTCTTTCCCCTACGGGGATTGGGATGCCGGGAATTAATTTTAAATATGGATTGCTTGTTGAAAGTGTGAAAAATATTTCTGACACTTAGATTTCTTAACCGGATTATAGTGTGACAGCGAAATGAGTCAGAGCAACTTTTCTCTTTAATATGAAAATATTTATCTCAATATTCAGTTTTATGAAAAGTACAGATATTTTTTGTTTCAGTACATCTACTTCTTAAAGATATCAGTCTTATTTGCTGTTCAGTAAACTTTAACATATCCTGCACTATTGAAGATCTATTGTAAATCAATTTATGACATACTGTTTCAGTGTGAATACCAGATGAACATTTCATAATCCGTTTTTATAAAATGCAAGAGTTCTTACAATAACAATATAGTTAGTGTAAATTATAAAACTTCCAATTGCACCTTACTTTGTTTTATCCCACTTTCTCTGTAGCTAAAATAAAAATTTCTCTTATAAAATTAAAAATAAAAGATATTGCATAAAAGAAAAGTTCACTGGTAATAAAATTACTTTACAAACAAGTGTACAATACCTAACCACAGTATTAATACTAGCAAAAATAAATATATCACATTGAAATCAAAAGAGTAACTGAGCCTTCTACAATGGTTACATTCAGGATTAAGCAAACATTCATGTCCATGCATATATAAACTCATACATATCATATATAAACATCTCAAAATCTCATTATAAACATATCAAAATATTTTGTACAATAGGCTCAAATTATTTGTGAAAAAATCCATGTAATGAATTTTTTTTGATACATTGCTTACAGTTACAAGGAACAGTGGTTTTAGCAGTTTTGATGGCTTCATTACTCGTCAACCCCTTTGAGTAACAAAATAAATGTTACATGGTTTTAAAGTATGTAAAAAGTGCTTACTATTGTAAACACTTTAGATTTTTGCTACCTGTCCGACATGTGGTGTTTGGGCCTCAAAAATCAGACATTTTCAAAATTGTTTGATTTGGCGGCAATTTTTTTTTTTTAATGAAGGACACTCGGTAACAGTCCATTTTTTTTTATAACTACTACCTAAGAGTTAAAGGTAAAAAACAGGCCTGTTACCCTAAGCCAATCATTTTTTATTTTGGGCCCAAAATTTGAAAATCAACAATTTGTAAACATTAAGTAAATATTATAAGATGTAACAAAATGGATTTTGTGTACTCTAAAATAAAATTCCATCTTTACTCTTTCTAAAAAAAACCCACTTTGATGTCTGTATGATGCAAAATAAGAATGCTACAGATCATGGAAAAAGTGATGAAAATGTCTTGTTATTTGTTTGCAAGTTAGAAAATAGTCTGTTACTCAAGAAAAAGATATTTTTAAATATAAAAAAATATTTTTTGGCCACTACAAGGTGTGAAGTTATCATATACCAAATATCGTCAAAATTAAAATAGTGATGCAATAACATTTTTGAAAATTTGTTTTCATGTTTTCAATCTAAACTCCTCAATGAGAAGTAACATATGTAAATTTCTTTTTTTACAGTTTAATTATAAAAATCATTTTTATCGGTGAATTATTTTAATTTTTTTGTTCTTGGATTGGTTACTGGTTCTGATTTTTTATTAATGAGATTCTTCTATGTTCAAATTAAAAAGTTTCCTTACTTTTATATTTAAATGTAGTACCTAATTCTTGTAATTACACATAATTTTTTTTTTTTTTATTTTAAGCCAATTTTTTAAAATTATAATAAGTTTCATATTATCCTTTACATTTTCTAAAATTATTTCAGATTGTCTTTCATCATTTATGATTTAAAGTGAGGGTTAAATTGTTTTTAATGTAACATTTTAATAATATTTTTTTTTTTTTAACATTTCACTCCAGACATGGGTGTCTGTTTTATTTTATATTTTCTGATGATTTTCTCTTAAGTAACCCAAGCATCTATTGGGGGCATTTTACTCTAGAGAATGCTCTATCACATGCACTTCTTGAAAAGAGGGATGAGGAGAGATACCTTTCATGTGAAAATGGCACTAGTTCTGTAACATTCTTTCAATGTATTAACAGTCATCATTTGTCATCCTGTACATCTGGCTGCCTCAGTATCTTAGTTGTTTAAATCACAGATTCCTAAACCGCCCTTCCAGAATCATTTGTTACTCTAGAAAATCATAAATATTGTAGTCTTTCCAAACAATATAACCTAATGATTCCTAGAGGAATGAATGAGACATTTAGTGATGTTGTTGATTAAAAGAAATTTAACTGAAAACCTTAAAACAGCAATATGTGATATGACAAATTTAAATGAATTAAGATAATCCTGCAAATAGCTCAATTGCTATATAGTATACTATTCAAAATATAACTTTACTATGTAAAATGATTTTTATTACAATACTATAATTATTTACTATTTTCCACCAAAACAAAATTCTGTATGCACAGATAACTTTGGCAAAAAAGTTACATGTCATCAAGTCATGAACAAGAAATACTACTGTCAAATTAACAATAAAATTACTGTTAATACAACTACAGATACTCCTCTTATACCAGCGTATAATTAAACTACTTCTTTCTTTTCTGTTAGTATGTAATTAAACAATGGCTGTATTTATTATACTCTCAATGAATGTATTAACATTTATTATTTAATAATTGAAAGATAATAAGAAATTTAATATGTATAATTCTGTGAAAATTCTTATAGAAAAATGACTTTGTTGTGTGAAATTTCATTAAGATGTTTTGTAAGAAGTAATCTAATGGAAAGACCAGGAAAATAAAATAAAATAATTTTTAATTGTTTGAGGTATTAAATTAATAGAAAGATATATACTATTATATTCTGTTTGATCTCGACAGAAAAAAAAATTGTATTAAACTTTAATTGTATTTCATGAGATTTATATATTAACAATTAAGAAGGTTTGAAAATCTCTCAATTAACCACACTTCTCAGGAGTGGTCGACCTGAGATTGTACAAGACTACACTTCATTCACATTCATACACATCATCCTCATTCATTCTCTGAAGTAATACCTTACGGTAGTTCCGGAGGTTAAACAGATAAATAAAGATGAAAATCTCTCAAATTTGATGATTGTAACAAATGGAAGTCCTTATTTATTGTTCTCTAGATTGTATTTTTGACATAGAAAAATTATTTACTTTAATATTTATTAAGTACAGATGTTTGAAATAGCTGAGAATCAAGAAAGGATTGGTTTATAAATAATATTAGTTAGCAAAGATTATTTTGAAAATTATTCTACACCATGTTCTGTATGAAGAAGATACATAAAACAGAGAGACATACTTAGATTATTTTATGGAATTGATGTAATGCAGAAAAGTTCTACCAGAATTTCAACATAAAAAAAAAACATTTTTCTAATTAACAACAATTTGTTTATTTCAGATTGACTCTGTGTGGGGTTGGGCGTCGCCACCGCTGCGACTGCACCTGGCTGGATTGCCACGCACCAGAATGGGTGAGATTGTGGTGGGTGGTGACAGAGACCGGGAGCGGGGTGGTGATCGTGCCCCCTCACCAGCTCGACTTGCTCATACATCTGAAAAACATCCTCGTGGCACACTGACAGAATTAAATGTTCTGCGACGTCATCGTGAGTTGTGTGATGTTGTACTTAATGTTGGTGCTAGGAAAATATTTGCTCACAGGTGAGTGAATTTATGAATAATAATTTCTCAGTTATTACTTACATAATATTTTGTTACTTTTGCTTCTGTCAAGTTTGATTAATATGTATCATTTATTATTATTTTATGTTATGGTTGACGAGTTAATACCACTTTCACTGATTCTGAATTAATTGTTTCAGGGTAATATTATCTGCCTGTAGTCCATATTTTAGAGCAATGTTTACTGGTGAATTGGCAGAATCTAGGCAGACTGAAGTAACTATTAGAGATATTGATGAAGTAGCTATGGAATTATTAATTGATTTTTGTTATACGTCACATATTGTTGTTGAAGAAGCTAATGTACAAACTCTTCTACCAGCTGGTAATTTTATTGCATCTAATCTTTTGTTTCCTTTAATATACAATATTTTGAACTTCTTTTCTCTGACCTAATTTTATAAATTTTCATTTTTATTTTTACTGGATTATACATCTTAATCCTTCAATACTAAAGTCTGGATTATCAGGATGTTTATAGTTTTGTAGAGAAATATGTTTAGTTAGTTGATTTAGACGGCTTTGAACTGCATAGTTTTGTTTTGTTGGTCAGTTATGTTTGTCATTGTTTTCAGTGTTGTTTGTTTTGTGTGCTTTGTGAGTTGAGTCTTAAAATTAATTTGTTTATTGAATTTAATTATTGAAAATGAATAGATCACTTTCACTGGTAAGTGAAAACATCTTGCATGATTTGGAAAATCTAAGCGATTGAATTTTATTAGATGAAAGGGAAGATAGCTCCATTGTAGACAGTACTGACATTGATCCTGATTATGACCTGGTTTTTGAAAATCAACCATCAACTTCAGGTACATTTAATCTAACTTTTAGTGACAGGAACAGAAAATGGCCAAGGTTTTTAGTTCTTCTAGTGATAGTAGTGATGATGAAAACATAACCTCAACAACTGAAAAAACTCCCAAAGATAATTTCATTATCATTCTAAGCCTTTCAGATTCAGGGAAAACTGATAATATTCAGTGAAATTAGATAAATTATGAAAATGACCCTGGGATGGAACATAATTCTGGTTACCATGAATCGTTGGGAGTCAAACAATCTCCATCTAGAAATTCTTGCTTTATTGCTTATTTTTGGTTATTTTTTTACTATCAGTTTGATTTTTGACTTTATAAAATATACAAACAAGTATGCTATGAGATTAGTGGAGGAAAATAATGATAGATCATCAGTAAATTATCTATTGAGGAACTGGAAGAAAATTACTGTAGATGAAATGTTTGCATTTATTTTAATGCTACTGAACATGGTGTAATTAGAAGACCTAGACTGTCTCATTACTGGACTAAAATATCTACTCAAAGCATGCTGTAGTTAAGACATATTTTTCTAACCGAAGTTGTTTTCAGTCCATTTTAACATTTTTCCATATTACAGACACCAAAGATATCCCAAAACCTGATGAACCAGAATACGAACCTTGTGCAGGATTTCATCCATTAGTTGATCACTTCAATAGAACATCTGAACATTACTTTACTTCTAAAAAATTGATTTCAATTGATGAGAGCATGATCACAACAAAAATCCACACTTAGCTGCTTCAATATTCACCAAAAAACACCATCAATGGGGAGTTAAGTAAATGTCAATTTGCAACTCCGTTACTCACTATTACCTAAGTTTTTTTTTTGTCTATAAGTGAGTTTCTAAGGGATAAGAAAAAACTTTTTAAAAACTAATGGTTTAGGATTTTATTTTATAACACAATTATCAGGCAAGATTTTCATTTATGTATTGATAATCTTTTCCATTTTATTCCTTGGCAAAACATTTATATGAGAATGGTACTTTTGTGACTGATGCTCTAAAGAGAAACAGAAAAGGAATCCCAAAATGCATGTTAGGAAAGTTAAATATTGGCCAGAAAAAAGTATCAGATAGTAATGAGTTACTGAAGCTTGGATCTAAAGAAAAAATCTCAAAAACACTATGTTACTTTTGTTTTTTGATGCTAAGGCAGGCAATCAGCTAAGAACAAAAACATTCAGAACTTATACATAAATAACAAATCAACTATGACAAGAAATTACAGTGACTATATGGATGGGGATATATTTCTGATCATATGTTGTATCAAATATTTAGAAGAAATGTGTTCCACAATAGTTTGGGGCGGCTCCACAATTACTTTCAATATCATTGGTAGAATGATGCTGAATTGTTACAGCCTGTATAAAGAAAACACAGACTAACCCGTTGAAAGATTAGATTTTATTTCACTTATTGAAGAATTGGTATCGTGATTGGCTGATACATAGAAGTGAACAAAATTCTCCAACTAGTAATGGCAGGGCTTTTGCCATTAATTATCAGTTAAGTAGATCAACTTGCCAATCTATAAAATGTAATAAAGGTTGTATGTCCATTATTTTTGCCACATACTTACTAAATTTTTACATAGAAGACTTTTACTAAGAATTTTTTTACGAATTCAGTTTTTTGTTACCTTTGAAATATGTGTTTACCTATAATGTTATACAGGTACATCATGTAATGCTAATACAGATAAAACACATTTGGAAAACTAAAAACTCAAAAACCTGGTTTTTTTTCAGTGTAACATGTTTTCTTTCAAATTTTATGATTATATACAGTTTTAGTTATAAATGTTAATGAAATAAAATGTTTTATGCCCAGGAATTGTTTTAAGTATGTTTCATCAAGTCAAAGACAAAATATTTTTGAAAACATATTTTGTGAGTTTTTATACACCCGGTTTTTGTTTTATGTTATAAATTAATTATTGTAGTAGAATATTTATTTCTGTACAAAAAGTCAAGTTCTGCCAAAAATAATTGTTTCTACAAGACAAAAATGTAAAGTAGTGACAAATAGCCAAAACAGATCTGATATATCTCTCAGTAGTCCAATCACAAAAATCGCTGTTATTTTTGAGATCAATTTTTTCCCGCTCTGATACCAAAAAAGGTTAAATTATACGGAAACTAAGGGATTCATCCTTTAACTGCAAAAATTAACATGCTTTCTTTGTGAAGATTTGTCACCCAAAAATTTTCATAGCAGACTGTTATTTCCATTTTGAGATTTGAAATTCCTTCTTGTTTCAACCTACACTATTTTGATTAAAATGTTGATAATAAAAGTTACAGTTTTACTTTTTTTAAGCTTAGTATCACTCTGTAGCTAATTTATTTCTTTAAATTAATTTTCTAAATCTGAATATTCTTTTTTTCAGCTTGTTTATTACAGCTAGCTGAAATTCAAGAAATCTGTTGTGAGTTTTTGAAAAGGCAGTTAGATCCATCAAACTGTTTAGGGATTCGTGCTTTTGCTGACACACATTCTTGCAGAGAACTACTAAGAATTGCTGATAAATTTACACAACATAATTTTCAGGAGGTGGGTAATTTTTAAGCTTATTTTGTAAGTTACTTGTTTTCCAGTTACTATGATAAGATTCTTGTACTCATAATATTCTGTATAAGAATTTCTATAAATGTAATCTTTAATTGCAAGTTAAAGAAACTTTAACTTGTGAATTTGTACGCAAGTTAAAGTTGCATACAAATTTGTAATGGCTTATGAATTCCATTTATAATACTAATTATCAGTTAAAAAACTTTCTATCTAAAAAATACTTTTTACATTCAAGTATCTAATTAATGTTTTATCTACTTATCTTGATCTTCTGATGAAGCATTTAATTACCAAATTATATGTATAGTTTGTGTGATAGATACAGTGTTTCTATTTTTTATTGTTTATGAATTTTACAATCATGAGGATTATTTTAAAATGAAATCTTGTAATAAAAAATTTAATTTGATTGTATTTAGAAGTCGTAATGTTAAAAGTAAATATGCATTTCCCTATCCAGAAAATTACTTATCTTTGTTACAGATATATTCCATAGGATAAATATTGATTCAGTGAAATTTATTTTTTAACTAAAGTTAAATTTTTTTAGGATGTTGTGCAACTACAACCCTCTGCATTCTCTCATTCCTTTTATAATTTGTAATTGTTTTATAAAATAAATGAAAATAATATAACCATGAACAATCTGTCTGATTTGCCATGTGAGCCTGGTATTGTCATGTAAAAACAAACAAAATCCTGTAGGATAGCATCCCACATTTATTTGTTTTTTTAACTCTTGTAAGATTTTTTTTTAATGTTCACAGTATACAACTGCATTCATAATAGTTCTGCAATCGCTAAATTCAATAAACAAGACTTATTTTTTTCCAAAAATTAACAGCTATAAACTTCTTTACCAAATGTTCTTGTTTGAACTTCTTCACTCTAGGAAATTATGAATGCCTCATTGCATTAACTGCTGCTTTTTCTTGGTGTTAAAATAAAAAAAAAAAATGAAGGTAGAGTTAGTTACCTTCATTTTTGTAACACCATAAAAATTCATGTACTGCAAAGATGTTTTCTTGTTTTTATTTATTAACATCTTTGACAACCGTATTTGCACACAATTTTTTAGTTTAATTTTTCAGTCAAAAAACTTCATAAATCGAAGATCATAAAACATAAAAAGTACTGTGACAGTGAAGTGCTGGTTTTCTCAAAATTTTCATTTACCTTTTCAGTCAAATGTTCCTTCATCACAGACAGCTGGGAGCTAGCTATGTTCTTCATCACGAATGTTTGTTTGCTCTTTTAGAAATGAATGCACCTCTCTTACCTAAGCATCACTCATAATATTCAGGCTGTAAATTTCACAAATTTTCTTGTGAATTTTAGCTGTCAAATTTTTTTCCTCCCATCAAAAATCAGATTACTCCTCGTTCATCTTGGTAGGTTCACAGATTTTAGAACTCCTTATAAATAGATGAATATAAACAACTAATAACAGAATGACTGAACTATTGTTATTAACTGCTGACTATTGATTAAAATAAGGAGCTACACTAGTACCATCTGTTTACATGGTATATGTAGTCAACAGATTCTAAAAGGCACTTTGCTTTAAAAACATGTCTCATATCATTATAAAATATTATATTACAGGAAATAATACAATAATAAGAACTATATTCTGTTCTCTAAATGTATTAGAATTTACCATGACTTTCTGGCAGGAAGTGTGATTTGTTTTTTCAGGTATCTTTTGCATTTCGTTAATTCAATTTTGTTTGTTTAATAATGAACACAAGTATCATGATACATGATGTTTTCATAAAAAAATGAAAAATCATTTAAATTACTCAAATTATCAATGAGTAGTAGTTTTGTCATCTAACAACATATTGTTGTAGCAGCAAAAGAGACATTTTATATTAGTAGCTGAATAGAAACACGTCTATAATTTTTGTATTTTAATCAAATTTTTAGCTAGATTTTATTTAATGTTCTAATGAAGCAGAGCAAGCTCAAGTAATAAATGTGGAGGAAAAAACAAAAGCAGTTAGTAAGATAAAATTAATTTTATAAATATTAGTGCATTTGATATTTCATGGTAAGATTTTTAAAAAGTTTTTAAACTTTAAAAAATAAAATAGTAATTCTTTTATATTATAAAAGAACTATAAATTATATTATACTTCTTTGCATTTCCTTAAAAATTCTTTTGATCAACCATCATTCTAGTTTTGTAATTAAATAAATTATTCTTTTTTATATATTTTTTTTTAATTTTTACAGGTTATGGAAAGTGAAGAATTTCTATTACTTCCTGTTTGTCAGTTAGTTGATATTATATCAAGTGATGAACTTAATGTCCGCTCTGAAGAACAAGTATTTAGTGCTGTTATGTCATGGGTTAAATATAATGTTTCTGAAAGACGTCAACACCTTGCACAGGTAATAATTCTTTTTATTTAGTGGTATTTAGTGAATGCTATTGTTAAACATTGTAAAATATATATTCATAATTATTTCACTGAAATTAATCTTTTTAAGATTCATATTATTCCTCTTTACTGTTAAATTATATTTAAATTCTTTTAAATAAACCACTTAGTGCAGTATATTGAGATATGACATATCTTACCTTAATTTTTCATGAAAGTACTTTCACAGGATTCTTCATCAAGTCATGATTGAAATAATTTTGTTATTGAATAATAATAATGTAAAAATAAAAATACTGAAATAATGAAAATTGCGTATTAATTTATTTGAATGCTGCTATCTGTTAATTAATATGCAATTTTCATTATTTTAGTATTTTTATTTTAAAATTTTTATTATGTAACTGGCCAGTCAGGGCTCACAACATTTGCCTGACCATGTAGCCAGGTGGCAGACCCTTGTATCCTCGATGTGTACATTTGTGTTAAGTTTGTGATAATATTAAGTATGTGATAATATTAAGTATTTTACAGAAATATTCTAAAAAAAGTAATATGTGTGGAGAATATTCTATTTTTGAAGTTATTACTTCTTTTAGGAGGATGTGGATGTATGTTGAGCATGGAGAAAAAAGTTCAGTTTGCTGTCACGGAATGCTCTAACACAGCTATATATTACATACACAGCAATACGACTGTATTACATATAGGCAATCGAGCTGTAGCTGTAGTACAGAGAGGGGAGAGTGAGAGAAAGAATGAGAATAGAGAGAGAGAGAGACAGAGAAACGCACATACAGCATATGCGTAGATATATATATCAT
>JAAAKQ030075197.1:5274-15275 GCA_010016005.3 Zanna intricata | reverse complement strand
AGGAAGAGCTGATGTGTTTGGAAGAGTTTCTAGAATTTCCTCTCAGCGTCAGCACAACAGCGAAGAAAACAATTCTCCCGAATATAGGGAGAATTCGTGATGTGGTGTCCGCGTTGGCGGATGGTTACGAGTCCTTGGCCTCTAAGCCCAAAGAGGTCAATGTAGTTCAGAAGAAGGTCCCGGTTCCAGCTCCAGGATAGCCTAGGCTCTATGCCGATGTCAATGTTCTTAAGCAAAATCGGGAAGTCAGTCAAGTTAGGAAGCCTGAGGTTCTTTTTGTGAACGAAGCAGAGAAGTCCACGAAAAGTTCATCCCAGCTGAAGAAAGAATTCTAGGTTGCCCTGTGACAACCGGAAGAACCTTCGAATTAGGGAGATCAAAGAGACCAGTGAAGGTCTGGTCGTCGTCATAAATGACAAGGAGACAGCTCGGATCATCTCCAAGTCTCCTGCGGTGAAGAAGCTTAAGGTCAAGTTTGACCCCAAGCGGAAAAGAAGGCCCCGTGTCATAGTTTATGACATAGATCGGAGTCTCTCCGATGACGAGGTTCTCGCTCTCATTCGAGAGCAGAACACCGAATTGGACTAGGCTTTGTTCGCACAAGAGGGTAGGCTCGTCTTCAAGACAGGGAAGCGTGATGCCCAGCGGTATCACGGTGTTTTTGAGTTAGGGGCTGGTATCTTTGAAAAATTCGTGTCTGAGGGTAGGATCTACTTTGACTTCGCTTCATGCCGCGTAAAAGGGTACGAGGATGTGCAGCGATGCTTCAAGTTCTATCGTTTCTGTCACAGGGCTAAATTCTGTACGTATGCATCGGTCTGCGCGCATTGTGGTGTAGAAAGCCATAACCGGGAGGACTGTCCGCAGAAAAACGAGGACTTCGTTTGTGCTAACTCTGAAAGTTTGCACAAAAGTCATAGGCACTCTATTAACAGTAGAGAGTGTGGTTGTTATTTGAATACAGTTGAGCAGTATTTCAACTCCCGTGATGGTTAGTTTTCTGCAGCTGAATGCCCAGGGTGCCTATGCAGTCCAGGTAGAGTTAGGTGAAATAGTTGAACGACGGGTCCTCGATGTAGTGTTTCTTCAACAACACTCTTACGTGGTCAAGGGTTGTCTGCCAGGTTTTCGTGGTTGGAAGAAGTTTTTCATAGGCGATTATAAATCCGCAATTCTGTGCAGGAAGTCTTTAGATAGTGTTTTTGTAAGGCATGTCTCTGACACTCATCATGTCGTTGTTAAACTTGCTGTAAATGCCTTGGACTTGGTTGTTGTTAGTTCGTTCTTTCAGTTCAGGGTATCCACTGAACAGCATTTGCAAAGATGGGATAGAATTCTTAGAACGGTAGCGGGTCGTCAAATCCTTATAAGTGTTGATGCAGTGAGTGGACAACTGTGGCTGACTTCCTCCGTTTTCTGGCTCTGTGCAGATCTGCTAAGGGGTATAGCGTAGAATCCCGGATGGCTAAGGCACGCCCGGTCAGTTGATTGATCAGAGGTAGGCGCTTTGGCACCGTAGCCTCGGTTAGGTTTGTCTATTGGTATCAATGGAGGTCTCGTGCTCGGGATTATATCTTCCATGCTTCCGAGCACGATTAAAGTTTGCGTTTGAAAAGTTGATAGTAACGGATTGCACTCTTAAGGGTGATAGGGAATGCGTTTCAGGTTGCTATCAAGTTCATATCGTCTAAGCGGACCTCAAAGTTGAAGCTGGATGGTAGTTGATAGCTCTCAAACGGACCAGACCTGGGGTCCTCGAGGACATAATAATTGATAAGTGCGCTACTTTCTATAAGCTGACGTGCCATTATGGTAATTAACGGGAGTAGAATAGCATCGTTGCTGATAATTGGTGACCGCAGGAACGGGTTCTTCGTGCTTCCACGACAGTTTTATATGTTATCTAATGCGTAATATGTTTTTAAGGCGGGTGGTTTCCTATGTCTTCGCAAAAGACATCGGGCAAAATTTTTCGGTTTAATTGCCAATGTGAATGTCCCTCGGAGCATTGGCATCGGCGGCATCTCCCCAAGGTCGGTTGATGACTATGGATGTTATCAGACTGAGGCGAAAAGACGACCTCCGGTAAAGCCCTTCAGGGCTAGGAACGGAGGGGGTGGTGTGATGTCACCTGTAATGTCACTTGGCGGCGTTATTCCCCTCGGGGGTGAACTCGAGTGTCAACTATAAGGAGGAAGGTAAGTCCTTCTTTAATTTTTTTCCGTTCCCAATAAATAGATGTATCTTTACGGCTTGCGGCCCCTCTAAATCTATTAAAGAGCTTACGAGTAGCAACTTGATGATTGTAGTAATTGATGATTCACCAGAATATTCTCCAGATCCAACATCACCACCATTTAGATCCAGATTCACTAGAAGGTTCCGGCTCCCGGAGTCGGAAGCTTCTATCCTTTAGATCCATAGGAAAGGCTGAAAAAATAGTGGAGCCACATAATAAAAAGAGATTTGGTTGGTATTGAATTTTCAGAAATCTTAGAGCTGTCACCGTAGTCTTTCACTTCTGTGCAGAAGATCATGAGGCTGGAGATTGGAGTTGATGTACGAACATCCTAATTTATCCTAACCATTTCTCGCCAACTGTTCGTGAAAGAATAAGAATTGGCTACCTCTCTGCCCCTGTGTGACCATAATTACCTAACTTGAGAATTTACTTTCAGTATTACGATTTTGTTCACAACAAAATTGGCTCTTACTTTCCTAATTGGACAGTCCTTTGCATAATATATCCCTCGTTGCTACAGAAGGAATATTGCACCTTGCCCTTACATGCTTTGGTCATATGCCCTAATCCAGAACACTGGAAGCACCGACTTGAATGTAACAGTTACTTTCAACTATGTAATGCACATTAGAACTGTCCTTGTTTCCGGCACGAAAAACTACTTCAAACAATTTTTTAGAATCATCCTCTGAATACTTTTTATTCTGAGTTCAAACCGCATCCACGAACCCTTGCTCTCCCAAATCTCGTGGGAAGTCCTAAACAATCATATGGGGTTTCAGGACTCTAGTGACCATCATCGTTATAGAATAACGATTAATCTTCTCATTGCTTCTGATATTTTGTTCAGTCTATCTTTCATTCGCCAGAATCCTGACACTTTTCGGATTTTCTTTCTAACTGAGAATGCGGAACCCTTCCTTCAGGGGCGGACCTCTAAGTTCTTTATTACTTGACCTTTAAAGATCAAGGCAGCAACATCTCGAGGTTTATCAATTAATAGTATTTCCAGCCTAGACTATACAACATCAGAGGCAAGCTTTTTCACAGGTGAGATTGGTGGCGGCAAGCAGACACTCGTTCACCCAACCTAGCCCTGAAACCCTCGATATATTCCTGAAGTCGGTATGCCTCTTACCTACCAATAAATTTAAAATTCAAAGCTGATGCATAAGCGACTGTATGTATATTACAAACCTTATTTTAATATTTTTAACATTTTTCATCTCAACATACTCTACATTCAATATTTCGCTTCAGGGCCGACAGAGGAATTAAATATCTCTCCTACTACTCCAGCATCAGAATCGGAATCATTTTGTTCAGTTGCCACTACTTTAACCACTGCCTTAGCTTGTCCAGCTTCTTCTGCTTTCCCAGAAGCTTTCTCTTGCTGTCGTTTACGACCTGACACAACTTCCGCAGTGACAGCATCAGATGTATCACTGCTTTCTTCAGCGGCTACAGCCTCAATGATCTGCCTTAATTGAACTTCCTGATCTATTTTTTCGCTTTCTCCTTTTTCTCTCGAACCTCAGTCTCTTTGGCTTTCCGAGACTTTCTCCGAAGCTCTTTCTCCCTAGTATTCCTTTCCTTCATTTTAATTTTCATCCTTTCATTTTTCATTCTAAATTTCATCCTATTACATTGTGTCTCCTGCTACTCAATATTATTAACCTCCTTGGCGGCCTTTTCACGTGAATTATTTCTGTAGTTTTGATCGGCATCAAAATATGGACACCAATCCGGTAATCTTACGAAACAATTTTTTTAATGTTGTAAATAGCATGAATCCAGATGATGTAGTTTATACAGACGGCTCTAGATACGATGATTTTGTTGGTTGTACTTTTGTGGTTGCCACTAGGATATACATGTTTGGTCTTCCTAGTATCGCCAGTTTTTTTTTTTTTTGCTGTGCTGTTTACGATTAATAAGCTCTCAATATACTTAGTCCAATATTCCGGCACGTTCTTATTTGTTTGTTCAGATTCCAGGGATGCCTTGTATTATTCATATTAATTCGTCATTTGTATTAGTCATATGTACTCCAAACACCCTGTTGTCTGTGATACAAATTCTATATACTCTGAAAGCACTCAACTAACATAACCGTGAGCTTCACCTTGATCCCCAGTCATATCGGAATTCAGCCAATAAGCGTGCTGACAGTGCGGCAAAAGAAGCTTGTTTGCTGTCTCCTTTCACTTATCACGTTGTTTAGAATTATCTCGACTATTTTCTTAAGAGTGTGGATTGTGATGACAATTCTCATGACGATTGTTGTGATTGTGATGTTGTTGTTGTGATTTTGTTGATTATGATGTTATTGACGATTGTGTAGTAGAATGGATGGAATGCTAACATCAATAATAGACTTCGTCCAGTTAAGGACTCTGTGTCATCCTGGAGCTCTTTCATTTATACTATGTTTATACAGTAATATAATTTTTTTTTTTTGTGTAATTTTTGAGGTTAATCTTTTAAACCTAATTTATTATTATCGTGTTCAGGCCCTAATGATGACATCTCCTTTCGTGCCCAGAAAAAAAGAGAAAAAAGCATAGTTTTGAGATAATTTCTCGTCTAATGCTTTCCTTCATATTTCTTATATTTTTCACTATACATCATTGTTATTTTGTATATACTGAATAATAATATTACTACTGTGCTTTAATAATTATTCTGTGTGCAAAAGTTGTATTTTTATTGATTTCTGCTCATTTAAGCTCATATTTTTAATCATGAAATTCTGTTTCATTAAAAATGACTATGGAATTTCTTTAATATTTCGAATGGTGCATTAACTTAGAGAAAAGTTTTATTTCTGATTCATTTACTATATATTTTAGCGAATGATTTCTTAGTTGAAAATTAAAGCTAATTCTAAAAATCTTTCTACAGGATCTTTTCAAGAAATATCAAGTAGAGATTGAATTCCCTTTCACTTAGAAAGTTGTATTTTTTGTTTATATGGTAAGAATGAATTTAAGAAATTAGTAGAAATTTTTAAAGTAGAAATAAAGCAATCAATTTTTGTAGAGAACTTATTTTTAAATTTTAACCGAATAAAAATTCCCGATTCTCAGTGCAATTAGAAAGAGTAACTGTGTTTTTTTTTTATAAATTCTGGTCAAAATATAATAAGAAAAAGAATCTTTATCATTAAATTATTCAAATGTTAATTAAAATTATTTTTTGAGTCATAAGAAATATGTAACAAAAATGTAGCAGTAGTAAAAATCTATAAGAGATAGCATTTTAATGACATCATCACTTACGTCACTTCTTAAAATAAAAAAATAAAAATTTTTAATTTTAAACTTCCAGTAGTATAAAATTGTTTATGAAAGCTATTTATTTTATTCAAGGACAGAAAATCAAAGAATCCTTATTAAAAAAAATTATATCATGATATCAAATATTCTTATTATGTTATTGATTTATCTGATTTACTGTTTTATTAAAATAAAGAATATTTTCTGATTCATCGTGTTTATTATATCGTTGTCTTGGAGACAGTTTGTAATGCAATCATTAAAATTTTATCAGCACTAAGAAAAATCGCTCGATCATCTGAAAATTTAATATCTTTTAACAATACAAGTGAAATTCATATATCTTGAAAATATGTGTCCCTCCAGCATTTGCTAGAAAATTCAATTTTGAAAATATCCTAATTAATCAATGTAATAAAAGATAAGAACATCCTGCAAATTCAGATAACGATGTTACACGTTTTTTTTTTTTTACATTACACAAATAATAAAATACCTTTTGGTGCATGTACTTCTTAACTTACTTTAAACTTCATCTGCTAAAAAAATAACCTATTTTAACAAGGTTGTAATATTACGGGTGCAAGTTAACAGTACCCGTGAACCAATTATTCAATTAGAATTAGATTACTGAATAGCAGTAATAATAATACGAGTAAAAGTAATAAGTATTCATTAAAGAAATGAAAAAAATTCAACTTAATTAAAAAATAAAATTTTAATATATTCTCAAGACTCAACAGAAGTAATATCAATCTCAAATGATATTCTACTACGGAAATCACATAAAAATACTAGTAGCTAATTTGAGTAAATTAAAAGTCTCCAAAAATATCCACGACTTCTCAAAAACAATAATTTTCAATGTATGCATTACAGTGCGAAATATTTTTAATAAGCAATGGAATAATCATTGATTAGCTATTCACACTGTGAAATTTATTTATGTGGTTCTAAAGAACATATTATTTTCGCTTCAAAGGATCTAAAATAAAATATGTAATATTTATAGTAATTCAGTCATACAAAACTAATATTTTTTATTAAGAAAATAAATTAAATTTAGTTCAATATAACTTTTTTAAAACTCACACAAGAACAGTGGCTTGCGCAATCTTCAGCCACTGGTTTGCTTTTTTCCTATCTAAGTTGATTGAAGTTGCCAAATCTTAACTGTACGTTCCTATGGTAAAATCTAAATTTAAATGTTGCCAACAAATGCAGCTTAAATTCAATGACAGCGCATAAAAATAAATGAAAACGTTATGATATGAATTTAAAACCTTCACAATATTACAAATTAGGTCCGGTTTGTCATAAAAAATAATGTTACACAAAATTCATCATCCAGCATTTCGGGAAAAATTATCGCAGGTTATTTTAATTAATATTAGTGAGCAAATATGTTATGATTTATCATATTATTTAATAATTTACTGCAATAAACTGCAGTATAGAAAACTGACATCATTTGTTGATTATTATTTATTACGTCTATTGTTACGTAAAAGCAAAACATCATTAGTTGACCACAAACGCAACTGTGATTTTGTTTATCATGTTCGTTAGTTATTATATAATAATTATGAACTGATATGTAAATAATAGGATAACTATGTATAATACAATTAATATGTAGAAGAGAATTTTCAGCCTTTTTTTTTTGAAAATAAACGACTATATTCATAAAAATATTTAAAATATCTGTTTATGAATATTTAAACCTTACTGTGTTGAGAAACTCTCCTCTATGTAAAGTGAGATTTTTTTATCCGGAAAAATGTTTTTTTTCAATTTTTCTGGAAAATGTAATTTTTTATCTAGCAGTACTACCTCATATGTTCAACATTCACATATTTCAGTTTCATATTAACATATGAAATTTCATTTCAATTAACACATGGAATAGTATTCCCGTAATTCCTCAGATAATGTGGTATAGTTTTTAAAAGGGATAATGTTAGAATCTGTTAAATTTAGATAAAATTCATTTTCTTCTTTCTTATAACAGCTTTATTAGATTAAATAATATATATTCATACTTACTAACAGAGAGAGATAATTTAGATTGTTTGTATTTGCGGTTAAATAGGAGATATTTTAACTTCTTACAAATCTTTTTAAAATACAAATATATGTTATAAAACTAAGTAAATTGATTTATGTATAATTTCTATTTGTCATTGCTGAAGTTGCTGAACTGTTGCTGAATAGAAGTTTAAAGTGTAAAATTTTTAATAAACAAGAATAGTACTCTTTGTATCGGTTTAGTATGTTTAAATAAAATATTAAGAATGTTTTGGAGAGAAAAAAACGAAATAATAAGATGTAAGTCATTTTGATGACTGAATCAAAGAACAATAATGTTGATTAATGAGGTTCCACCTCGAATCAAAGATATTTCTCTGGCTTACATGTGTACTTATGTGTCTATGTACGTATACGTAAATCTTTTACGATGAAAGATTAAGACCAAAGGAAGTATAATTAGTGCTGTATTATTCACTACTAAGATTTAAAACCATGTATGTACTGATAAAAATAAAACATTTATTTCATTTAAAAATATATTTTTCAAAGATCTCTTTTATTTAAAACGCACAAAAAAATAAAACTTTTTTCCAGCTATCAAAATAATATTGATCTTATGTGAATAATAAAAAACATAAAAGCGCAAGAGGTTCATCTGTATAAAATGAAGAGTTGATTTTTTCTCTTGAGTTACTTACTATGTATACTTATTTGTATACATACAATTAAGTATACTTATTATTTTCTCACGATTTTTGATGATGATGTTTTCTGATGAAAACATCATCAGAAAACTATTTATAATACACGCTTTAATTTAAACCGGATTTTAGATTGAAGCCTTTTTTCACTTTTCCCTGTTTTGCTTTTGGAAATGTGTATTACATCAGCACATATATCCTTTTTCTTACTTTATATTCGATATTGAAAACTGTGTTATAATTTCACTAATTTATTCTTTTATCAGTGTCGGAAATGACAGATCAGATTTCTTTTTGGTCTTAGTGACTGATACAGGAACTAATCTGTTACGAAAAATGTCAAGTTAAATGGACAATAAAAATAGACAAAAAATTTTATTGCAAGATCCGATCCGAAAGAGCAGAAAGCGAGATACATAAAACCGTTTAGAATTATTTCTCGATTAGGAATATAATCTTTAAAATATATAACTATTTCTGAAAAGTTAGGAAATCAAATATTAGAAACTATTTAATATAGTCTACTGCCAGTTAAGATTCTTATTTGGTAATTTACAGAAGACAATTTTAAACGGAAGACCATATTCTTATCTCTGAAAACTTGCAAAGAGAATAACCGAATGAGAGAAATTAAATTTTGGTAACAGTCTTTCTGTTGGAACCTTGAGTATAAGTTTATTCCTCTAATCAAAACAATTATATATATATAATGAAAATATAAATATAAAAATATTTCTTAACATAGATTCGGATATGTTTTGTTTTTGAGTGATGGCTTTGTCAGAGGAATCAATAAACTACTTATCAGAATTTCAAGGCAAATCAATGTGATTCTATGTTTATAGAAACTACAAAAATTATTTAATGTTTTACACCCATAAGCGCCAAAACAATTACGTTGAAAGTTTAGCTGAAAAATTAAAGAACTTAATCCCAGTAAATCAATATATAGAATCGGGATAATATACAACCAAAATTTGTGAATATTGCACGACGTTTTAGAAAACGGCTTTTAAACAGCAGACTGTCTAATAACAGTCAAATATATATATATATATATATATATATATATATGTAAATTCTTATATTTAATGAAAGAAAAAATTATATATTCATGCACATAGACGAATGGTTTTTACAAATTTACATAAGTATTAAGTTTAGAATGAATTTTCATAAAATTACTGACAGAGAAAAAGTTTTCTAGTGGTGTTATTTTCAATAAAAATGTATTTTCATATGTTCTATTTTCAAACAAGACAATACCGATAGATTATACTGAAATTTTAAATAAATTATTTAACCATAATGTGACTGCAAATCTACAATACTCAATTACATTATTTATTATGCAATGGTATACTGCTGCTAGAAGCTTTTAAATATTGTGATTCTGCAGGTAATCTTACATTTATCTATTTTATTTTAACTTTTCTAAGCTCAAAGTGTTCAATAAACTTACTTATTTTTAAGACAGTACTGTTTTACTCTTGCTATCTTCGTATTCGGATGCTCATTCTGTCAATAGGATAAGAATATGAGAAGATGAGAGGATGTCTACAGAAAACGTACAATTGTAATTTAAAGGCTATTCTCTCTCTCTCCCCTCCCTTCCACTCCCTCACCCTCTCTGAATGTATATATGTACATATATATATATATATATATATAAATAGTATGTATGGAATATAACAAATGTAAATGTAAAAAAATATACTCGTACAGAGTGATAAACTGAATGTGGTCACC
>JAAAKQ030075186.1:0-15275 GCA_010016005.3 Zanna intricata | reverse complement strand
TAAGCTGTTTGAAATACTCTACTCTCATTCCTATCTTCTTGTTCATTACAAAACCTACTCCTGCTTGCCCTTTATTTTCTGCTGAGTTAATTATTCTAAAATCACCTGACCAAAAGTCGTTTTTCTCTTCCCACTGAACCTCACTAATTCCTATTACATCTACATTTAACCTATCCATTTCCTTCTTTAAATTTTCTTATCTATTTACTTTTTTTAGACTTCTAACGTTCCACACTCCAATTTGTACTTTGTTATTTTTTAATTTTCTGATAACTTGTTTAATAGTCCCCATCCGGAGATATGAACAGGGGACTAATTTACCTCTAGAATATTTTACCAAGGAAGGCGCCTCCACCTTTGTTTTTGGAAATGCAGAGAGCTACATTTTTTTGGAAAAAATACAGCTGTAGCTTTCCATTGCTTTCAGGTGCGCAGTACTCAAAAGATTGAGTGATGTTGCTATTGCCGTTTAAGTCCTCCTCACCTACGCCCTCAACAACTACTGAGAGAGCTGCGGCCCTGTTTCAGGAATCATTCCTTAGTCTGGCTCTCAACAGATACCTCTCTGACATGGTTGCACCTTCAGTCCAGCTACTCTGTATCAGTGAGTGACACAAGCCCCCTCACCATCTGCAACATCTCATGATTCGTAGAGGGAGAATTAATAATTCTGTTGAAGTAATAATTTCACAAATATTTGATGTTAATAAAAACTAATATTTTAGTAATTGTGTAACTGTCCACTTTATTAAAAATCTGGATGATCATAACTCACTTTCAAATGAAATAAGTTTAAATGAAGTTTAAATGAGTTTAAAAATGTGTATGTGTAATTTAATAAGCATACAAGGAAGTCATATGGTGTCCACATCAATTTTTCTTTTTTCTTTTTTTTAATTTTATCTAGGAACAGATTTTGTTAATGATGTTTTTATTAACGTATTATTAATTTTGTTATACTGTGTAGTCATTATATAGAATGATTGTAGGTACCACTTTCTACCTCTGTATAGGTTATTGTAGGTTACTGTCAACTATCAAGTACACTTTATCTACTAAAAATGGAAGCAGAACCTAGTGTTGCTTTTAAGGAACAAAATGAATAAATCCTACTTAGTTGTTTTGTTGCTGAACATGACCACAAATACATACTTTCTTTTTATGTTATACTACAGACGATGTATTCAATAATCTGAGTTAATGGAGTAATTTGGTTCATAATGAAAAATGTATCTTATAAAAAAGAAATATCAGTTATGAACAATATCAGCAGCAGGCCCATCAAGCAGACCTTATCCCAAGGACTATTTAACATCTTGACTTGCTCTCTGTATTTAACATTTATCTGTTGCCTCTCTTTAAACAACACTTTATTTTTTCCATATTTAAAATCTTCTACTTTAGTAAAAACACAAATACAGACTGAAAACTAAATGTTTAAAGATGTAGGTTCATAAAGACATTTTTAACATTATTTAAGTAAACAATGTATTAATTTTTTGTAATTTTGTTTATTATAAGAAAATTTTTATTTATCTAAAATATAAAATAGTTATACAGTTACGTATGATTTTTATGTATAGACTTAAGTTTTTAACAGAACTGAAAACTACACAAAGTTGTATGATATTTATATCTAACGTTAGTTTTTACAAATTTCAACTAACCAAATATTTTAAATCATGCCTTACTTAATTTCAAACATAGAATCAAATATAAAACAAAATTAAAGTGGATACTGTAACTTTTTCTTGAACATATTATCTACAGAAAATCAGGGAATTTTATATTTTTATAAAAGTAAAAGAAGAAAAAGGAAATAATTAAAAATCTTCAGTAACCAAATATTTGCCGGATGATAATAAAAAAAGTTAGGAATAATTAAATAGGCTTAAAAAAAATTTAAGTGACATTTTCCTCAAAAAGCTGCAGCATATTTTTCAAGATATTTGAAAAACATTAATCACTTTTTTCACTCTTCCATGATAAAATAGATTTTTAAATTTGAATACTATTTTCTTTTCAATGCAACTATTTTATAATTATAACAAAGTTCTCAACCATCCCACATTTTTTTATTTTGTTTAATCTATTTATTCTATATTATAATCTGACATATATTTATATACGTACAATTAAAACTTTGTTTAATAACCTTTTTTGAGAATCCTGTACTTTTTACAATAAATGAGCACTAAACAAATGAAATCTGAGAGAGAGGAAGAACAAATAAAGTACATGATTTTTATTTTTTAAAATAGAATATTAGAAAATGTAATATCTAAATTATAAACCTAAATCTAATAACATATTGAACTTAAGCACACATTTAACTAACATAGACATAAACTTTCTGATGTTGCAATTAAGTTATTGGACACTTAAACTGTTAATGAACCACAATTAAATTATACTCTTAAAATAAAACTTTTATCTAAACAGGGAAAGATGAAAGTGAATGAGTACGAGTACTTCAAAACTAATTAAAATCAATGCTGTTACAATTGATAATGCAAATTCAAATTTGTTTAAATTAAATAATAATTAAAACAAAAATAATAAATTTTAAAATATAAAATAAAATTAAAATTAAAAATAAATAATAATTTGTATAAGTTACGTAATAAGAGTTACTACTCATCACTCAATATCTGCAGATGTGTCATTTCCTGACTGATTGACTGAGAAATATTTTTGTGCAAATACTGCCTTGATAATATTATTTTTATAAAGATTAATTCATTGAAAAATAATTATAATAAAAAAATGAACAATAAGTATACAATCAGAATAGATTTAAAGAATATGTAAGTAAAAATGCATTTATAACAATTGAAGAGAATCCTTTTTCTATTGCCATTTTATTTTTCATTATTGTGTTTTCTTCATCAGTAAAAATTAGTCGACTTACAGGTAATTATAATCAATAATTTTGACGAGTCTGAGTAAAAATCACACTACGACACACAGAGAAAATAAGTGTTTCTACATGTGACATTCATTGTAGATGATTATAATCATCACTGAATTTTTCCATTAAAGGAGAAAATAATTTTCTAAACTTAAGATAATAATGTATCACAACTTCCTTGTTCATCTATCTTCAATATCTTAAAATACTGATAAAACTAAAGCTGCATCATCAGCAAAACAATATAATAAACCACTAACATCCAGATAAATTATTTACTTTAGTTAAAAATGAATACAGAAAAAGCAGTATTAGTATAAAAAATTGTTAACCGATTCCACTCTTTTTGTTAGCATCTTCATCAATGAAACTTCTGATTTATTAACATTCTTCTGCAAAACTTTAAATAAATATGAGATAGATGTATAAATAAATCTATCAATACTGGAATCTGTACTGTTATTTTCTTCAGGAATTTAGGATAACACTTTGATATACAAATTTTAAAGAGTAACTGTGACTCACCAGAGCCATGGACCAAACATTTTATATGGCTAACAGACAGAAAAAGTCTCCCCAACAGAGCTCTAAAGGTTCCCATTCTTTAGCATGGATAGAATAAATGCCTAGCTAAAATCAACTGCATCACAGAAAGGAAGATATCAAGGATTAAAAAATAGGACAAGTAGTTAAAAAGAGATTAACTATATCAGGAGCCACAAATGAAACAAACAATCTTGTCTGAAAGAGTGCTTTAAGGCCCCCTTCAGATTGTGGCCATCTATCCGATAATATAAATGGGCACGGTGAACCCTAAAAATCTCAGTCAAATAAACTGTTAATATTGAAATTTAAAACTGGAAGTTTAATTTCATTCTGCGGCTAACAGAGTAAGTTATTGGTTTTTAAAGTTCAGGTGATCCCGAAGGAGGGCTCCGCTGCAAAAGCCCAAGCAGGAAGGGCAACAGGTAGGGTAATCTGCTGCCACAACTCCAAGGGCTGGCCGATGTTATGCAGAGAGGCGATTCCAGCCATCCCTAGGAAAAAACAGGGGGAAGGGTTTTTAGTCGGTGAGAACCCAACATTACCATCTGTGCAGGCAGATGGTGGCTGGTAGAGCTTTTATCTCCTCCTACGAAAAAAAAAAGTTCAGGTAAGGATGTCAATGCACCGCAGGATTAATTATTAAGAAAAAAATGTATACATCACAAATAATCAATAAGACATCATCAGTAACAGGGTTACTACTGAAAATAGCAACAGTATTTGACTGCACTCAAAGCAGGAAAAAAAGCGATTAGTGTCTGCAGATAGAAACTGTTCTTGGACTATGAAACATTAGGTAACAGAACTGTTACAAAGTAAGTAACAATATTCAGATTACGATGGTCATACAAATTTTATGTAAATAAATTTCAGTCATAAAATGCAACAACATGAAGTACTCTTCACCAGTTCTGGAAAGTTACTATACTGGTGCTGCAGTAAAACGAATCAGTATGATATATCACTATAATATTCATGATCCAATGGCCACACCCATAAAATAGTTATTTCAATTAAACATGAAAATACTGTGCTCAGTTTGAAGGAAAATATGAATGCTGAAAAAAACACATGCAAATGTCCCAATCATCTGAGAAATCTACGATAGATTGAATATAAAGTTATACAACTTTTCCTTTTAAGTATAAAAGAGGGCATTCTACACAACGTCATCATTTAAATCAAATGGAGAAGCATATCAAAATGAAACTGAAATTATACAAACACTGATTAAAATGTATCAAATGCCTCCTGCCATTGTTACAGAATGATAAGAGGCAGTAATAGCAATAGCTATTAGATTCACTGCTATAGTATTGTGTTAGTAACACTTGATGTTGATGACAACATCATTTGTGAACATAGCTAAAAATGTATCATACTTTATAAAGTTTATTGCAAATTATGGTCATATGTAAAAATTCAAACCTTGCAATACACCCAGCTTTAAAATTACAGTAACTTAACAGCAATCATGAAACTTCACCAAACTCTGTTACAATTAAATTAATCCAATATTTACTAATTAAAATGAACTTAAATTGTTAAGTACTCAATCAAATTAGACCTCAAGTATATTTTTGTTCTCAATTTCTTTTAGTAATAGTTAATATTATCATATATAAGTAAACAGCTTATTATGAACATTTGGCCGGCCTCCGTGGCGCGAGTGGTAGCGTCTCGGCCTTTCATCCCAGAGGTCCCAGGTTTGAATCCCGGTCAGGTATGGCATCTTTCACACGCTACAATTCATTCATCTCATCCTCTGAGATATACCTTAACAGTGGTTCCGGAGGTTAAACAAAAAAAAAAAAAAATTATTATTATGAAAATTTACTAGTACATAATTTTGTTAATGTAATAAGAATGATTAAAAAAATTCTAGCTAATCTTTCCTGTTCTGACTCCAAACTGACAAAACAAAGAATTAAACTGAACTTTTATTGAATAAACAAAATTTAACAGCTTATGAAAATATATTTCATGTAGGCTATTAAGAGTGAAATTGTTACACACATGCAACTGAAGTAAACTATAAGGAAGGCTAGAGCAAAGTGTAAGTGTACATTTTTCTACTTCTTGAAAAATAAGTAGTCCCATGAAAAGTAATATTAAAGATGAATTTAACAGATTTACTGAGGTAAACTGTTTTGCAGTTTTCTGAAAACATGCAATTTCAAACTTCAAGCACTCATCACTGTTTAACAGGGTAAATTGAGAAAATATAGTTTAATAAAACTATTTACATTATTTTGAGCTCAACTTTATTTTTGTTAAAGAAAAAAATGAATGTTTATTCCAAACAAAAATTTTGAGATCCACTTTTATGAGTTTAGTTCTGCCTAAGAACTTTGATTGTATACATATTATTAAACCAATTTAATTTTTTTTCTTTTCATAAGGATTTAGTAAAATACCACACACCTAAAAAAAAATTTAGATTAATTTTTGTTATTATTCATAGAACACCATACACCATAAAAAATTGACAAAAATATAACAATCCAGAACATCTAATCAGTAAGGAAATAACTTGTTTCTTTTAAAACAGAATGAAGTAGTACAACAGTTTGAGCTTGGAAACTATAATAATTTAATTTTAATCTATCACATCATTTTAATTACACTGTGCATACAGACATACAACAAATCTATTTAATTATTCTTAACTTTCACCATCCATACATTCTCCTAATACCTCAATTTTTCGTTTTTTATAGGAAATAAACAATGCAATAATGTAATAAATGGATATTAAAAAATCATGTTCTAAACTAATATAAGTGATGTTTATGTACTGCACTGCATAAACCGTCACCCCCTAATGGAGGTTCAGTAGAGAATGAACAAATCTTTAACTATCTTTAAGCCTTTTTTCAGCTACCTAGATTGTCACTCGATGCTTTTTGAGATTTTAATCAAGAAGAATCATCCTGACTACCAGATTTTTAAAAGCATATGTGTTTGGTAGTTAATTGTATTTAAAACGTGTTTGTTTTTGGAGACGTCCTAAAAATGTATTCCAACAGATTACCTAACTTAATCAAATGAAGCAAATGTTTTCGAACTTGTGTAATTTTTATTCTTCTTAGAAAAACTGATGGGAAGAATCCCTGGAAATTAAATAATTATAACAAAGTGAATAAAAATATAAGCAATTCTTACAAATTTCTACTTATTAGCATATGATATTATAAACATAAATAATTTATTTTAACAAAAATAAATTAGACAAGACAAAATACAAATTACTATATAAAATGTATTAGTATTTTAATAGAAAAGAAACAAACATACCTTTTACAATTGTTCTTTTGATTTTCTAAAACTTTTGAGCTCAAATATGGCTAGTAATAATTGCAATAAAAAAAGTACAACACATTACTTAAAACCTGCTGGAGATTGTATTTTCTGAGTAGTTAATTTATCTGACACTACTGGACCTCTCTTACTAAAGTGTGACTTCTTCATAATATATGCCTGAGAATCCTCAGAAGGTGATCTGTGATTCTGCTAGTGATCATTCTGAATTACATAAATTAGAAATGATCTTAAGCTATTCAACTCTTTATGAAATTAAAGATGTACATATATTTTTATGAGGGATTGTCTACAATCAATTCTTCCTTGTTGAACTATAAATTCTTCCTTGGATTGGAACCATGAAATTGGGCTGGCCACTGCAATGACTACATCAGAAAAAACTTGATACGATCCTGGAGTTATATAAAAAGCATAATTCTGAGCAATGACTTGATCAGCTTTAATTGTGTTCATACTTCAATGTACAGAGTAGATATGCTTAGAATCAGGAAAACACAAGATTTAATGTCAGGAAGTAGACTTGGACAGTGGGAGACCCACACATGGTCAAAGTCCATGCCACGTTATGAGTACTTTAATCAATTAGCTACTTTTGTGAAGAGAGATTAGGGTTAATTACAAAAGTATGGCAATATTCGACACTTGGCAGAATTTATGTTTAAACAGAAAGCCATTACAGAGAGAAACTATACCATGTTCCATAATATTACTTATATATACAATGGATAATCATCATCAGTCATCTTCAACAGCTGACTCCAACTCTTGACAACTATTACGGTTAGTTTATTAGTTAGGTTAGAGAATTCCTCTCTTTAAAGAACTCTAACCTTGACTTTAACCATAATCTTAACCCTAACCCTTCTCCATAGAATGGATTAGCATCTGAACAAGTCAACATAACTAACAAAATTGATTGCTAATTTACTAGAACACTGATACTAGGACGGACTCTGACCTTACATGGGTCATCCACTGTCCAATCCTGCTTTCTAACATTTAGATTTTGTGTTTTCCTGATCCTAACCATATCAACTGTGGTATATTAAAGTATGAAAAAATTTTAAGTTCAAGTAATTGTTAATTACCAAAAGCACAACTAGTAACTAAAATAAATATCTTTAAAACCAGGAACTACTACTCCTAAAATTTAAATCTAGACATCGTTAAGAAAGGTCTACTGGAAGTTATTTACATCAAATGAAAATTACTTGTAAATAATCTAAAACTTATAACTAGTTTCAGTTTACAAATTAATTTTAAAGTATTAATTAATTTATCATTCCAATAATTTAGAATGATAGCCCATATGGAAGGTGTTATAACAGATGCCATTTTAAGGAACATATACAAAAAAAAATCCTAACTACAAAACCATCCATTCATAAAGGCAACAGCTTAATAAAAGTAATAGCTGGATTAGATTGCACAGTATATAAACAAGAATAAGGTTTTCACTATGATAACACAATTGGTAAAGAATCTGAAAATCACGGATGATTCATTTAAATTTATTTCTAATTTTCATCACGTTCAAAAAATGTATCTCCAACATATTTACTAATCCTTCAAGTAGAATCTTCAAAGAGCAAAACTGATTAATAGCAACTAAATACAACCATAATGATTATCATTAATAACCATATGATTATAATTAATTTAATAAACATTATAATAATAATAGTTTGAACAATAAATTTCTAACATCACTCTGTTTAGAGTACAAGCATCTTAATAATCGTCTGATCGGCTTAATACCCTAACAGATACATTTGTGACACAATAACATTACTATGGTCACTAGTAAAGGGTCTGTTCATGAAAACAAATATTTTACCGAAAATCAATAATCCTGAAAACATAACAAAAAATTAAGAGATGCTAACGAACCTTCTTTATATTGTAAATTCTAGTCAGCATCCCAATTCCTCTATCATTGATGAGGCAAAGTTTCTCAGCCAGCTTCTGCTGAGTAGGAACAAGAGGTCTTGCCATACTCATTAAACGGAAATTGCTCTCGTTATTTATACAAACGTCATAAAAACAATCAGAGGATTAGCTTTTTAACTACTTTCAAAAGAGTCACTGAAGTGTTATTATAGTTCATTATCCTAATCACAGAAACAACAGAAAACCCAATGCCAAATGTAACATGTAAAAAAATCCATCCAAACTCCGACTTAACCCAACACAGCGAAATTTAACTCGAACTGACTACTACAGATTCACTCTGAAAACACAGTGCTGCCAATACATCACTATAAAAAACATTGCGTACTATTTCTATACTCTCAGTTAATATAATAATACTATATCCATAAACTCATAACTATAAGAATAGTATTCTAGCAGGTGTTCACTTGTTTTTCATATAAATGAGTGATTTTTTTCTGAGTAATATTAAACTAAAAGAAGACTTTTTGTAGAGATCGGAACTGGTTTCGAAGTCGAGAGTTCTAACGTTCAAATCCTAGTTAAGATAAACATTTTTATACGGATTAGAATACTAGATCGTGGATACCGGTGTTCTTTGGTGGTTGGGTTTCAATTAACCACACTTCTCAGAGTGGTCGACTTGAGATTGTACAAGACTACACTTCATTCCAATTCATACACATCATCCTCTGAAGTAATATCTTACGGTAGTTCCGGAGGCTAAACAGATAAAGAGAGAGAGTGATCGGATATGGACGACAAAGTTTGTAATGCAACGTGCATTGACAATGCTTTTATAGTAAGTTATTAATACCACATAAGTTACCTTAAAAAATAAGCATTACAGGTAAAACAAAAGTGCGTATTCAAAATTCCGAACTGCTAACAAATATTTAATAAACGAAGTTCCAATGGAATACCTATTTTTTGTGATTCGTCCCGTTTTTTTCAGGCGTAACATAAAAATAGCAATGTTCCTAGTGAGGAAATAAAAAAAAAAAGCTGCCTAAAATCAGTATCTTCTGAATCAAGTTGGTAGATCTATCCGTATAACAACGGTGTATTATTCCGCTATTTGTGACAGTTTGTCATAAATAGAAATATAGAAATGGCGTATTTTAAAACAGCATCTTATGACGTATATTTATTCGCTCGCTCATGCATCACCTATAATATGGCTCAAATATTATAATATAAGCTATAATAAGAGATTGAGGGCTTCTATTTCTCTCAACTAAGTTAGTCTTATATGCGTCTTCCTGTTTTATTCGTTCGCCTAAGCATAACGATTTTAAACAAATGAATAGTCACTGATAAATTATAAATGATAATTATTTTAGTTATTACAGAAAAATAAATTCAACCGGTTTTTTCTTTTGACCGATCAGTGGAATATGATATCATTATTTAAGTTAATTTTCAAAAAAAAAGTTTTGTTTATATTTTTTTTGCCTACTTTCCAAACGTAGTCAAGTAAATTTATTGGATATAAAGTCCTATGCGCTCAAGTCAAACACGAAAAAATTGTAAATACGCTCTATTAACTACCAATTTGTTTCTCTAGTCGTAAAAAATGTTGGTTATGAACCAACAGTTTGCCGGTTCTTTTAATTTAATGTATAACAAATATATTCGAATAAGATTAATTTTTTTGATCGTGATTATTCTTGTTTTTTGCTCTTTTAAAGAGATATGATATATGTTGAACTTTAAATTAACATATCTTTTTTGTCCAGATCAGTACAAGAACAACATTCAATTTCACAATGAGTCTCGATCGACGTCAATAAATTACTAGAACATTGTGATTGTATTACTAGTTTGCATTTTAGTATAGTATTTAGATGACTATATGTCTGCTGTTTTTGACTTCACAAAAAAAAATTAAAAATAAGGATACTCTTCACCATTATGTTTTCAAAAACAAACAAATGGATTTTCATCATACAACTTGTGCTACATAAACTCAGACATGTACAACTGGAGTAGCAATCTATGTGTGCCATATTGTTTGTTTTGCTTTGCTTGGCTTTTTGTCATGTGGACTCTATTTGATTTGTGCATGCACCTGTTGATGGGCTGACAAACTTTCTGAAGTGTTACAATAGGATGCATGTATCCCAGTCAGAATGTTAATATATGCCTTCCAAGGATCAAATACACCAATAGACCCTTCCAAAACGTAATCTTTCAGCAGTAATAAAAGTGTATCTGCTGACTGATCTTTCACCAATAACATGAAACAATGATTAGTACCAACCTCCACTCCTCCCAAATATGCACTGTTGCTGCAGAACATGACCAACATTACACTTCTGATGCAATAATAAAGTCTTGGCAATTTCAACATGGATCCCAGGGCCCTCAATTTTTAATGGAGATCCAAGCAAATGCTGCTCACAAATATGGACAAAACTTTTTTCATTTGACTACAGTAGTATTGCTAAGAAGCGAATTCTAACTAATCAGTTGAAAGTGTAAAATTTCTTGTTTATTAATCTCATGAGCCCAAAAATAAATAAACTGAAGAATCTCAGAAATGGAGTTTTGATCCATCAAAAAATATGTCCTTCCTGGAACTATATTCTTTACAGCTCTTTGAAACAGAATAATGCCAACACAGACCATCAGAAGACTTGCATTCCAGTTTTACATGGACATAGTTTTTTTATGTTTTCAACTTTGCATGTCCGTTCTTTGAAAAAATAAACCACAGTTTTGTAGCCATTCTACGCATATTCAGTTGTTTCATAATTTCATACAGATCCTATAAACAAACTTGTTGAAATTCCTTAAAAAATCGACCATTAAAACTGTACTCATTTATGGAACAAAACTGACCAAAAAATATGGAACAAGAAATAACATTCACAAAGAAAATAAGTTAAAAGATAGAGCGCAAAAATAAATAAGAAGTGGATAACAGTGTACAGTATAAAGAATAAAAAATAAATAAGTGGAAAATGAGGTACTGAAGTACTACAGTGTCACTCCATACCTGAGGACACACGTACATGAGGATATTGAGGTACTTCATTATCACTCTTTAACAGACTTCAGAAAAAATTGTTAGGCATACTCATCTAAATAAGCGCATTTATTAATAGTAGATGAAATTCTATCTATAATCTTAATTCGTTTGAATGTGTTAAACACTAGAATAATGAGACTAGTTTTACTAGAATATAAAATTTTACATAACTCATGAGAGTGTGTTTTTGCTATCGGAATTACATAATCAGTGGATTTGTTCAAAGGATGTCTTGAAATTAAATTTTACTTAATGAAATTTTTCTTGTGGATGATTTTTCTTAAGCATATTGCACATTAAGTAATTAAGAAAATAACAATCTTAACAGTAAAGAAATTAATTTTTATGATTTCTTAATTATGAGATGTGTAGGTGCAAAGACAGGCTTCATTTTCTAATAGGTTCTGTGTAATATTTTATGGTATTTCTCTCTCTACCTAATTTTCTATTGACTATTGTATATCTTTTCTTTTTTTTTTTTGTTTTATGTAGGAGGAGGAAAAAGCTCTGCCAGCTGAATCTGCCCGTACAGATAACAGTGTGGAACTTTTTATCTTTTTCTACAGAATAGATCACTGTGTACAGTTTGTTACTTTTTTCTACAAAAATTTTATTTTAATCATTTTTATAACATAAAAACTTACTGATTACAATCTTCTTATTTGTATGTTTTTTGAAAAAAATCTTCTTTTACAGTTTTTTCTTACCTAATTTTTCTTAATGGGAAGCGTGGACTAGTATAATAAATTTAGTTTTTAAAATTTCCTTTGGCTTTCATGTTAACATTTTTCAGATTTAAAACCATCCAGTTTTTAAAAAACTTGTAATTTAATATTAAATCTTAGTGTAAAACTTTTTAATTTAACATTGAATTCCTGCCTATTTCCATTTATTAAATAAATTTTTACATTAAAACTATTTTTATATCTTCATTTTCAAATTTATTTGAAAAAAAAAAGCAAAATATACCAAAAATTTCTTTAAAAATGAATCTTTGGCATGTTTGCAGGGAATATTTAATAACGTTGCAGGGAATAGAGAACGTAATATTTTTCTTGAATAATATAGATAATTTTTCTATTTATTCTATTTTTTATAATCTGAATAAAGCATTTATACTTTAGATGGGAATATATGTACACAAAATAAATATTTAATAATGATGACAATCTTACCGTTTTACTTCGGAAAGGCAGGCTAAAGAAGAAATTGTTTCAGAGGCTAAACAGAAAAAGAGAAAAGTTAAAGAAGAACGAATGCAGACTGGCCCGCTACCACGGACTGGAATCCAATCTGACCAAATCCAGCAGAGATGCAGTAATGAAGACAGCCCGAGTGAAGAAAGTTCCCTAACTTTATCTCACCAACCATCCATTCTCCTTCGCAAAATGTTACAATTATATACTGCCAGGACATGCGACTCCCTCCGTTAAGAAGAGCGCTAAACATTACTGCATCCGCTAAACACTACGGCTCCAGAAAAGTGCATTCCTGTTAAGCCGGACGACTATAGCACCGAAAGGACTTCAGAGGACGGACTGAAATGAAATCACGCCGGGAGAACGAAGCTCATACGCGGCTAGTGTCCCAAAGGCCAGCCCCGGTCAAACAATTTCTTCCCGGTCTAAAGGACTGGAACGCAGCAAATAATTCCGTCCATAAATATAACCCCCACTAAATAAATAATTACCCGCCCGATAAAAGAAAGACACAACAGTAAGAAGCTTTTGACCAGGATCTGCGATTTGTAGGGTGAAATAAATTCCCTCGCTATCCTTGTGTTCTGTTCCATTTTAATGACACTACAAAGCAAAGCAATACAGTTTGATTGATTTTATTGGTAACGAAATCAGTTTCATTTTCTCATAAAAATTTGTAATCTAATAAAATACCCAGAAATTTCGGCATATGAGCAACAGAAATAGTATTGTTTTAATCAAAGAAAATTCTATCTGTTATGTCTACCTGAGAACTATCACAGAGAAGGATAAATTCACAAACACTAAGAAACAATGTTAATGTAACGTGTAGCATTACTCTCATACAAAATAATTACAGTAATGAAGCGACGATTAGCCTTCTTTTTATCAAGCACTCAAATTATACAGAAGTTTGATTTTCGTTGCTTTCCAAAGCTACACTCGTGGTTCACTGTCCATCACGTTGGTGAGTAAAGCATAGTTCGAGTGAATTGTGAACGAAATAGTATTACATACCGTATCTTTATGAAATGTTTATTATAGCGATATCTCCACCACAACTCAAATTAACCAACAGCATACAATTATATATTTCTATATGTGACGTATTGGAATATTATGGTTCGACAAATATTAAAATATGTCATACAAGACACCATAGATTCTGTTCCCGCTAAATGTATTATGAAATTCTACAATTTATTTTTCATTTTACTGCGCACTTATATACGGCTCACTTCCTTTCAGTTCTTCATATCATGTGAAACGTACTTTAATGTAAGAGATTATGTAACAATGTGAATTTATTTTTAAAAATTATTGCAAAAAATAAATACTGAATACGTGCACAATCTTTCATTTTATAAGCAAAAAAAAGTACAAATAAAATCACTTTAGTATGAACAACGGCAGCCTGTCTTGTTTGTAACCAAAAATAAAATTAAGGTGCTAAACAAAAGAGGTAGTAATTTGTTTATATATTCTGACGATCAAAGACCCCATCTGAATGATTCTGTAACCTACTGAAGAAATGTGACCGTAAATAGCAATCCTAATTTATTATCAACATGTAATTATTAGCTATTTTAAAGATAGCTGCATGATTGTTAAATTGGTGTTTATGAAAATTATGTAAACTATGTAAATTATGTAAAATTATTTTGTTATTATAATCGTAAATTGATTTTTAATTAAATAGAAAAAAAACAAAAACCACAATTTGCAGTACTTTAAATTTACTTCGAACTGCAGTTGCCATCTGTTATAACTATATGCAAATGTAATCACGCGTATTAATTATATATAGACCTATGTCTAATTTTTCCTAATAATATTGGATTTATCTTAGAACTTAACGCATCATTTTTTCTTTACCTTTTCTTGCCAAATTATCTTTATTGTAAACTGAAAACTGTAAATATGTGTAACTATCTATATGTAAATTGTTTGTTGTAAATAAACATGTATATAAATAAATTATGTATTAAAATAAGTTGTATATCGAAAATATATCAAATTCAGCTGTTGTAAATGAAAATCTGTATAAATTATTGTATTATATTAATTGCGAAAATAAATTGTTTGAATATTTTTGCGTTATTTTTTCTTTACTGAAAAACCCCTAAATACCCCCATCCGATGAAATAAGGTCAGTATAACGATGAACGTCAAAGCATCAATAGCTAAAGAGCTCCATCGACAGGCTCGTCGAAATTATCCGACGAGAAGGGTCGAGCTTAAAAATATTTCAAACCTATTCCAAGGAGACCTTGTAGAAATGTTGCCTTACGCTAGATCCAACAAAGGTTATCGGTACATACTGACCATG
>JAAAKQ030075153.1:0-15276 GCA_010016005.3 Zanna intricata | reverse complement strand
ATGGTGGAAGGGAAAAATTGTAGGGGAAGACCATGTTTAGAGTACATAAAACAGATAATGGATGATATGAACTGTAACTCGTACTGGGAATTAAAGAGGAAAGCTGATAAGATAGAAGAGTGGAGAGCTATTGCCAACCAGCTTAAGAGCTATTAACCGGAAAGAAGAATGCGCATATCCTGAAATTACACATATGAAAATAACAGGTTTCTGTGTGCACACATTAGTCTCTTGTGGTACATGAATGACTGAATCCGTGGTAATTTAAGTAGTTACAGTCTAGAAACTCTTTGATTTCACCTTATTAAAAATAAAATTCTAAACAATGCCCTACTTTGAACAGGTAATAATAGTTGGTGGGTCAAAGATTTAATGTTTAGTTAATTGTTTGATAGTATATGAAAACAAGTAATTCAGATATCTTGTCTTACTTTTTTTGTTTTCTACTTTGAATTTGTACTACCATGCAATAGGCTGTAAGCCTATTCGTTAGTAGAGATTTTTAGATTTTAATTTGTAAGTTTAGAAGTTTAAAAATAAATCAAAAACAATATATTTGTTCAATTTCAAATTTCATTTTATTGTGTGTGATTATTTTATATTATCTTTAATTATGATTAAACTTCTTGATTTCATGAAAAAATGTTATAATCTTACGTTCATAATTACATTTTTAAAGATTTATCAGAAACTTAGACTGTGAATCTAGAAAAGGATTAGTTTTTACAGATAGAATAATAATTTGGAAGTTTGTGTTACTGATTGAGAATTTATTCATGTGTAAGAGGTGGTCAGAAAATAATTAACAATTATTGTGGAGTGGTTTTTCAATATTAGATAAAAAAAAATCATTATTTAAATACTGATTAATGTATTTTGTAATCATCAAACAGATTTGAAACTTTTGTGGATCTATAGCAATAGGTTTTACATGTGTAGAAAAAATGAAATATCTTCTATAAATGGATTGCATTCTTAAATATGTTTTACGTCAATAATTAGTTTTTGTTGCATTAATATTCATCGCACATAGTAGAGCCGTATGTGGGATTACTATTTCTATATTTAGTCATTAATAAGTGTTAAGGAAAAATGTAGTCTTTTATACCTTTCATTTTTTAGGGTTAATTTGAAATTCTTTAAAAATTTAAGTAAATGGTATCATCCCAGCCTTTGCTTTTGTGTATTGTCATTGTAGACCACTAAAGAGGATTTAGGGATATGTTGACATTCTGTAAATGAAGAAATCTAAGAAATTTTTTCATAGCTGTTATAGGAGATGTAGTGTAGATTGTGGTAAGAGTTGATAAACTGGTAAATAATGCAAAGTTTACATTCCAACTTCACAATGATTATCTTGAAAAAGTTTTTTTTTTCTGTTATTTACTATTGGATATATAACTGAACTTTATGATCAATCAATATGCATTAGGTAAGGTGTTATTGTGTTCATATATTGGTGTAAAGTTGTATGATCATTATTTTACAGGTATAAATCAAATGCATATCGTGCTAGTGTAGAAATTGTTACAAGTGCAGATAAAGTGTCTGATTTCTGCAAAGATGTTTGTCGAAAATTACAAGTCTGTCCTTATTTATTTGGCCCAGTTGCAGTCGGTGAAAAATCTTGTCCTGAGAATTGTAGCACCTTATCAAAAACAAGATTCTGTAAAAATCGCACTACTGGATCCAGTAATGATAATAGTAATTCAAATAATTCAAGTAACTGTAAGTAAACAAAATTAATAATTGTTATTAGTCTTTATTTAATTACTCTGATAGACATAATTTTTGTTTCTTAAAGTGTAATACATAAAACCTATCTGTTTTTAATGTTAAAAATGAATCTGAAGGCAGAATTTTTCCATCGTTCTATGTTTTTGAAAAATTACAAAATTTAAATTTTGAAAATTTTTGTTTTTATATGATGCTTAGAATACATGTACGGTATTTTATTTTTTACGATTACTTTGTATTTATTTGCTTAGTATATATTTTTAACTTGGTTAGTTATTAATTATGAAACAATAACTTAAGTCATAACACAAACATCACATTATCTCTCTATTGAAGGCTATAACAACAAGATTCTAATGTCTGTACAATTCAAAACAACAAAGCTTGTTGGCTTTGTTAGCTTACTGCTTTTATAAGTATAATCTTTTCAGTCAGTATGATAGCTCTATTAAATGAATCAACAGAGAATAAATGTCTCATAAATGTGTAACATTTATAAAAAAAGTCTCGTAAATGTGTAAATGATTCATACAGTTTTTGTTACGTATGTGGTGAGTTCAACTTGAGAAAAACATTAAATCTTTTAACTAAAAAAAAATATAAATTGTACTTGACTAAAATCAGTATGCACAAAGGCAAAACTTGTAAAAAATAAGTAAAGGAAAAATTAAGGAATTGTTGTCTCACATTTAAGGTGACAGAATTTAAAGATACTTGTAAAAATTTTCTGGGTGTCCATAATTACAAAATTACCAGGATATTTTAGGTAGACTTATTAGTCTATATAGAACTATTGGATGTAACTAAAAGTTCATTTCCTCCATTTACATCTGGATTTATTCCTGTCAAATTTTGGGGCAGTAAGTGATGAACATGGTAAATGTTACTACAAAGACAATTCAGTGTTGGAATAGCAGTGTTGTTATAAAGGGAAATGAAATGTTTATTTGCTAGTTGGATTACTATTGAACTTTGAGATGTAGCTGAGGCTATCTATAAAAGGAGAAAGCATCTGCTAAGGTGGTCTAATGACACCCTATACAATTATATAAATATTAGCTTTTATAGACCTCTATTGCACTATTTCTATTAAATTGAAAGCTACAGAAAGATTCTATTTACAAATCTGTAATTTACACAAAAAAAAAAAAATGCAGAGAAAGATTTCAAGTGTGGAGTAACATTGAAGAAGTTTTTTTTGTATATCAGTGTTATTCAAATGTAATATTTTTGCCATTTAACTACTTTATTTTAAATTACTTCATGAACAGTGATAGAACAAATACAAATATATAGAACTTATTTTTATTTATTCATGAGCAGTGATAGATGAAGATAAATTGAAAATAAAAAAAAAAATTTGGAATTTTCAATATAACTGTAATCTAGATATAATGCATAAGTAAACTTTATTTAATAAGTAAAATGTTTTTATTAACTGATAATTATTTTTATTAATTCAGAAAATTCTGAATCAAAATATTGTTGATATTTCTAAATATAGTTTTTAGATTTTGTGTTGTTTGTTCAATACTTTGCTCTTCAACCTTGAGGAACAAATATTTTGTCGATTGTTAATTTTGTCTGTATTTTAATATGTAAGATTTTCATCAGAAAATATTTCTAATATTTTCTAATATAACAAGAAGATATATGTGAGACAAAAAGGTATGTTAGAGTACCACATTACTGTTATTTCTGAAAATTTGTTTCATATATGATATTGTATGTTGTGTTTATTGGACACTTATAAATGCCAATAGAGTATATTGAAACAACATGTATGCAAAACGTGTGTCATTTAACTTTAGTGTTCTAAAGGTATCAGTTTATTAGATGTGATTTTGGCCATTAGCATTCTGCCTTATTTCATATCCTTCATTCCCAGGACAATACTTTTTTGAGAAATTCCAATACTGTATTCAGGTTGTTAGAAAACCCGCTAGGTTGCTCTAGTGGCAGACTTGTCATCACAAATCAGCTGATGACTCTTGACTTCTCGAAGTTGATACTTAGTACTTTCGACTTCTCAAAGTTGAGTTCAAAGTTGTTCTCTCTCTCTCTCTCTCTCTCTCTCACACACACACACACACACACACATGCACGCACACACACACGCACGCTCACTCACTCACTCACTTACTTACTTACTTGCTCCCCCCTCTCTCCCCTCTTCCCCCCCTTTTTTTTATATATATTCAGCTTCCAGAACCACCGTAAGGTATTACTTAAGAGGATGAATGAGGATAATATGTATGAATGAATGAAGTGTAATCTTGTACAGTCTCAGGTCGATCCCTCTCGAGACTTACAAGACTACACTTCATTTACATCCTTACATAACATCCTCATTTATCCTCCGAAGTAATACCTTATGATGGTTCTGGAGGCTAAACAAAAAAAGAAAGAAAGTAGACTAATAAATAATTTATTTATTGCCTTATTGGTTATAGGGAAAAATATCAGTACAATATTTTATAATTGAAACGGGATATTTTTTTTTGTGTATTTATGTAACTGGAAAAAAATTAGTTCTTCTAACTTGTATTAATTTAGTTTCAAATTCTACATTTCAGTTACTTTATTTTAAGATTAAACATTTGTTTTGTTTATAAGATTGCTAAGTAGTGTTTTATTCTTGTGTTATAGTAATAAAAAAAATAGTTGTAAATCCTGATGTTGATAGCAGTACGTTACCTTCAAGTCGAAATAGTAATAGATTGTTTACCTGGCCTAGAAGAAAAAGAGGATTGGAAAAAGATTATTTTTCAGGATTTGGTAAAGGTAAGTTCAATATTTATTTTTTTATATTGTTTAAGTCAAGCAGATTCCCTTTATTCATGGTTCATTTTACTTTGTAGAAAAAAGATAGAAATGATGAAGGTGTTTTATTAATATTAAAAAGGGTATTATGTTTCAACTTTACTGTAAAAGTAATAAATTTACCTGTAATGTAAATGTTAATTACATTGGATATGATGTATCATTTAAAAAGACAATGTTTTAATAAATTGAACAAGTTGGACATGAAGAGAAGTAAAGAAATGAGAAATGAATTAAATATACTACCTGTTTTAGACAAGGCATAAATCTAACAGTGTAGTCATGTAAGTAGAAGATCAGAAAAATTTTTACCGGCCAAGAAATGGAGCACAGACCAAATGAAAGAATAATTTAAAGAAAACCTTTAAGAAGATGACTGCTGGATCAGCCTACATAGTTTATCTGTAATTACTGAAAAAGAGTATGAAATATATTAGGTTTAACAAAATGTTAAGAGATATCTTTAAAAGTTTATGCAAAATAGGTCATATTTATCTAGTTTATCTTGTTATACTCTCTAACTTGTCCTTAACAGAAGTCAAGTGACCAACAAAATATTCTGTAAATACAGGATTCCATTTAATACAGTTTACCAAAAATAAAAACTTGCTGCTTACCCGAAGTTCCATGTGGAAGTCAAGGTTATAATATTCCTAATTCATTATCATAGGTATTTTATGAATACTAAAACAAATGTTTTAACATTACAAATATCCTCAGAAAAAATACTTTATAATTTTGAAAAATCCATTTATTTTTTATCTCTCTCCTTAGCAGTTCTGTATATTGCCAATCTATTGCATTTACTGGATTGTAAAAATGTTCATGATATTTAGCTGTTTTAAATATTAGTCAAACAAAGTTTATTAAGATTGAATGAAAAAAGAAACTCATTTTTTTATGGTTTCCAATATATCTTAAACATTGATTATGCTTAAAGAAAATTAGGATTTTCTGTGTAAGAATTGATAAATAATAAATGAAGATGTCACAACAATGATGACACTAATCATAATCTTGCATAGAAATTAGTTGTAGATGTGTTATTCATTTTTTTTATATCTCCTCATTTAGGCTGTAGATTTATGAACCATTATATTTATTTCTGACCTTGTCTATTTTGTCTTGGTATGCATTTTTTAATACGTTTTCATGATATAATGTTAAGTTTAAAGAGTGTTGACTAGTTTTTATTTGTATGATGTGTAAGTCAAATGCTTCTTATGATTGTTAGGTAAGTAATTCCAAGTATTATAAGTCGAGTGATTCGTTTATTTTAGTTTTTAAATTATCATAATTCTATTGTAATAGTGTTTATTTGTTCACAGACCTTGATGACAGTAGCTCTTCAGGAAAACGTGTCAGATATGAGACAAGAGGTGTAAAACTGCCAAATTTTGGTTTGAAAAAACCAAACGGAACAAATATTAGCAGTAACGGTAGTAATAACAACAATAATAATAGTAGCAGCATTTCAGTAAGATCACAGAATCATCATCATTCCCCTACCGGTAGTGAATGTTCTAGTATTTCTAGCAGTATGAATGAAAATTCTTCTTCTCTCCATCAACCACCATTAAAGTAAGCACGAACAAAACTGATTGGAATGCTTATTTCTGTAGAATGCTTTAAATAGTAATCTAACAGGTTGGTTATCTTTTCTTTTATTCTATTCTTACAATGCTGTTTTTATAATGTAAAAGTTTTATAAAGTCCCATCATGCTACTGGGAACCTTCTTATTTGTTGTTATCCTATCGTAATTAATTATCCTAGCATGTGTTGTATGATTTTTTAAATATATTGTATATTATGTTGCCCTATGTGATAATGTGATTTATTGGTTGTTACATATCTACTTTGTGTAACTTTTTATTTTTCAGTTATGCTTTGCAATATTAATTATAGTTTTTTTCTGTAATGAAAGTTTTTTCTATTATTATTCTTTTGCATGAGCTAATAGCTGTTCTAAATTTTTAATTAGAGTATATGAGGAGTTTCACATGCCATAAGTTCCTTTTCTGAAAAAAATAGTAATCTTAAAAAAAATATATCAAATAAAAATATTCTGAAGGTGGGTTTACTTTCAATCTGTTTTTCATCTGTTAGTTTCATAACCGTTACGGTGCATGTTTTGTGATTAATATTTGTGTGATTTTTGCGTTGGCTTAAAATTGGTGTTTTAATAAGCATAATTACTACTTCATTTGTTTAAAGCAGTTATTTTATTAATCATATGGTTATCTGCCTTGAGGTAAGTCTTTTGCATAATGCTGTCTTCTTATTCTTCTATATATACTTAATCCTTTGCATTCCTGATTGCTCCCATTTCCTTTCAAATTTCTTCTAATTTTTATTTTTTTATTCTTTCTTTTCACTGTCATAGATCCTTCTAGAAGCGCTTTAATCAATTTTTCTCTTCTCATGAATATTCTTATTAACTTGATAATTATTCTGAATTGTTTGATTAATTTTCTATACTTATTTGTTCTTCCCATTACTTCTCCATTTTTCACTCTACTTTTATTCTCTCCATTCTTCCCCATGTCAACTTTTTAAAAAGCCTTTGTTTGTTCTTTTCCTTGGTGTTCATGATTCACATCCATTTGCTTGAAATGTGCCTTCACATGTAAAGAAAACATTTTACAAGACTTCTTCAATTCTGTCTTTATCTTATTATTACATAACTGTTCCTTTCTATTAAATTTTCATAGGCACTGCTTATTCGGTTTTTCTTTGTGAAATCTATTGACATGCTTTTTAAGTACCTGCACTGTTTTATCTGTTTATTCATTCTATTTTGTTTTAATTCCTTTTCTGTTATTCTTGGTGTTTTCATTTCATCTGTGCTGTTTGTATTCTGAATGTTTTCTCATTTTGAAGTTTATGTTGAATTTTATTTTTTTGTTTGGTGTTGGAAGAGAACGTGAAACGTTCATCGCTTTAATTTAAACATGTCAATCACTTTATTTAGCACCAATAAAAAATCTGTTAGGGTAGATTCTGGTACCACAGAGGAAACTAGAATAAAGGGGTTGACAGAATTATTAAAGTACCGTTCTTAGAGAGAAAGGATTAGGATTAAGGACAGATTAACACTGAGGGACTGCCTCAGATCTTGATTATTATATCATGCACAGGACCTTCCTTTGTATGTTTTTCTTTTTGTTAAATAAATAAAAAATTTAATGTGCAATAAATTACAATAAATGTGGATTTAAGTATAGCCGAGCAGGTATAGCAAGACGATTGCAGAGGGGAGTACATGTATTTGGCTGTAAGTAGAGATATAAGTTCCTTGCTAGAACTGCTCTACTATACATTCCTTAATTCTTTAATGTTATGTTGATGTGAAAAAATACAAAGAATTAATTTCCTTGATATTGTTAGTAGCAGTGATACAGATGAGCTTCATTGAAAATATTTTCTGAATGTATATTTTAAAAGTTTATTCTAATTAATTTACAGGAAAAAACGTGGACGTCATTCTAAAGCTAAAAAAGAAGAATTAAGAAAGGCTGCTGAGTTAGCATCTGATGCCAGAATGGATGATAGTTTATACCAGGTTGACTCTAATCCATTGTTATGGACTGTTGAAGATGTTTACGATTACCTCCGCAGCACTGATGACTGTGATGTACTGGCCAATTTACTTAAAGAAGAGGTAGTGTGTTTAAATTTTATGGTTTTTGTTTGTTAATTTTTCAAAAAATAAAGATAATTTTTCAATAAATAAAAGATAAAAATGTTTGTTTTATTTGTTAAAAAGATAAAAATTTTCTTTATTAAAAAAAAATGAAAGACAAAAAATGTTTGGATAAATTAGAAGAATGGATCTATCCTCTATATGCTTTATCAGTCACAAATTTATAGTAATAATTTTTAATGTAATTAATTGATTTTAGCTTAATCTTGTGTAATTTATACTTTTGTGTAATTTACAATATCAATTTTTCCTTTAAAAAAAAAGGAAAATGATGAATTGTAGTTTTTGAAATTAATTTTTACTTTCCTGGCATCATAACTCTAGCTATTTTACAAAAAAAGAATGTATGATAAACATATAAAAATGGGGATTTTTCTGCATTTCTCATTTCATGAATTAGGTACCACAAAAAACAGAAAAAATATTTTGATAAGAATAATTTCATTTGTGTATGTATGTTGGCATGTTTGAAGCTTAATAACTTTTGACTGAATGAACTAATTTTGATAAAATTTTGTATAGAGACTTATACAATTGCTTCTATGTATATGGGATTTCTATGTATCAATTTTTTGATTAAATTTTGGGATCAATATTTCCTGGGAATAGAGTAGATAGTGTTTTGGGATCAATTTTTTTCACAATTTAGCAAACATAATCCACTTTAATTAGCTCAGTTCATGCATGCATGCTTATCTTACCACTTTTTTTTAAATTGTCACAAAGTTTCCCCTTTCCCAGAATTTGAAAAACGTTATCTTTTTATTTATTGTGCATTTTTTACTGGATTTTTTTTAATGCCTTAGATGTAGTAGTAGTATTGCAAGCTGCCCAAAGTAATATTTTGAGCAAAATATTGAGGGTGGGGGAACCAATCAAAGTTTAAAAATGTAAAATTAAAAATTTTTTTTTCAACTTTTTTGGTTTATTTTCATGTATCACTTTTTTCAGTATATAAGAATGTGCCAGGAAAGTATTATATATTTGTTGTCAGTTTTTTTGGTGTATTTAATTTATGTTAATTATTGGTAAATTTAGTTATTTTTTTTTTTCTGTTGCGAATATGACATTGATGACTTTTTTTTAGAGCATTAAGAAAAGAATTCTCTAATTTATATTGAAAAGTTTATTATTTGAATTATTACTGTTTTTGAGTAAGTTATGTAGTATAATTTTTATTTTTTTACCATGATTAAATTTGTAATTGTTCTTCTTTGTTCTCCTATGATGTTTAGCATTGTACTATATCCAGTTTAATAATTGGAACTGTGTATTCCGAGAACTACCCCAGCTACCAAAACCATAGTGTATATATATATATATATATATAAAAAAAAACTGCATTAGTTTTATTTAACTTATGTATTTATCTGTATTGTTTTTTCCGTTATTTATCTAATCTGTTCTCATCATTGTTAAGAGCTAATTTTTTAATTTCCACTTTCACATTTTTTTGTTTGTCTTTTGTCCAATATGTACAAAAAAAAAAAGATAATGAAAAATCATAACTTCTGAAACTATTTTAACAATTTTTATTCTGAATGAAGAAAAAAAGGAACGAAATAGACATAAATGCCTCTCCTAATTAATAAAATAAATGTAATACAAAATGTGAAATATGTTTTAACATTTACCAAAACTCCTTAAGGTAAGCATCAGATAATTATTAAACCCAAATACAACCTGGTTAAGGTTTACCGTAAAAGCAGATAACTTCACAAAATAGAAAAATAAAGACCATAGGGCATGACTATCCTTGGCTGATGTATATTGTTGTTTATATTAGAAATAGAAATATAAAACCATAAAAATTTCCATTCTGTACGTGGATGCTTGTCAAATTAATGGCTCACCCTCATCATACAGCATCACTACACAATTGATCAGTATTGTCTACAAAAAATAACAAATCTTTAAACTTTTTTGTAAATTTATGCAAATGTTAAAGATTCTTAGATCTATAGACAGTTTATGCTGAGTAATTCACTAATTCAGTTCACGTGAATCCAGAACTGCCCTCTGGGTTTTGAGACTTGATTCGGGTTCTCAGTAAAAAATTAGGGAGTACTTCTTTTGGAAAATTCGTTTGAAACATTGAGATGCTCTCCAGAGAGGGTTGAAGTTACATCCATTTGAATTTTTGGATTACTCCATCACCTATCCACTTGGTTGTATAGTATTTGCGTACATTACTTTATTGACTTCGCAGGTGTTATCTAAAGCGAAATTCTTATTTTATTTTTTGTTAATATACTTTTATTTTTTAACATGTTTAGGGGGAAACTTTTAAAATAAGTTTAAACCCTTTTATTTTTTTCTGCTTTTTCTGGGAGTAATATTTAATTAAAAAAAAAAAAAAAAAACTGATAAAAAATACAATAATGAAGATTTTTAGAATATTGACCATTGACTGTTCATTTGACAGTACTCCATTAACTAATTTTACCTGTGTTTCTCACATTTGGTTTATCTAGTGGTTTTCTTGATTGCATAGAAATAGATGTTGAAGACAAAACACTTGTACATCATAATCTATACTTCAGAATTACTGTAATTAAATCAATTTTTAGTTTAAAAAAATTAATTTTTGTAGCCTATGAAAAATGTCATCCCTGACCAGGATTTGAATGACCTGGGACCCCTGGATGAAAGGCCAAGGTCTTTCATCCAGGGGTCCCAGGGTCTTTCATCCAGGGTCTTTTCTGCATGAAGATCGGCAATTTACATTATATTTTCCATCATGGCGATTGACTTTGTTTGTCATTGATTTAAATATTTTGTGCAAGAATAAAAAGTGGAAGTTAAAATGTAAGACAAACAAGATTAAATTGTTATTGCATATTACAATTTTTAAATATATTCAGAATGCAAATTATAAATTTTATACAAATTTTGTTTGAGGACTTTAACTATAAATTTTTGAAAAGTTCTTAGACAGCGATAAAAACTAGATATTCTATCACAGTTGGGGTATTACAAATTAATAGGCTATCAATCCCAAGAAAAGTTTTCACCGGTTAAAAAAATCATACTTTTTGTTTTGTACTAAAGATAAGCTTACTGATCACTGACCAAATCCTGCTTCATATTCTGTTTAATAATATGTGATTAAAACATTATAAAAAATCTATTTTAGCAAAATCCACAATTTCACCAAATATGTTATTTAAATCATTCCCTTGAATAAAGAAGAGAGCTGACTCAAAACTGAGTTGTGTGATACTCCATAATTTTGGTAAGTGATAAAACTATGTATCATTACAAATCTGTTGTTAGGTAACTTATAAAAAATATGTAAGCAATACCTATCAAGCCCAATTACCAAAGAACCTCTAATAAAAGAGCATTGTCTACCCCATAAAACAACTTTGAGAGATCAATAATCATTAGAGATGTAAAGTGAGGCCAAGGAATAAGGCTGTACAAGACTTTCTCTAACAGATGTATATTTCTCTGCTTAGCCCTTTCAAAAATAAATTTTGCTTATTCAAAAAGGACAGCAGTCTACTTTTGATATATTCATGACTTGTAAAAATATAATCTTTATATAGATTATATATATATAGAGTATTATGAAACTTTCATGCTGAGCAAGGTAATAACGAAAAATTAGAACATGTTGCAGACAGAGTTGAAAAATATGATTCAGGATATCATGAGATGAAAAATAAATGTTACTGAAAAACTGCTCTTATTATATTTAATAACTTCCACTGAAAAGTTCATTAATCATAAGCTAAGCCATTGAGGGCCTGACCATGTGGAAAGGATTAATTCCTATGGTATTTTTCTCATAAAGTACTTGGGAAACTTTGTATTGAAAAATAATTCTCGTGAATTTATATTGCCTTTAAGTTATTTTTTTTAAACTGTAATTTCACTAAAATAATAAGGCTGGGCATTTTCCTCTTTTGTATTCATCTCGGTTAACCTCATTAGTTAGTAGAAGAAGGCAAAACATATATTTTATCATCGGTAAAGAGCGATCAGTAAGTATTGAGAAATAAAGGGAAAGTAGCAGTAAAACAATCATGATGATTATAATTATTTATAAAGATAGTTTTTTTAGTGTTTTGTTTTTATCTTCAACATTTAGTATTTTTGCAGAGACCTTTGATTCATTTTATGATAAATTGCTACTTTTGATAATTTAATTTATAAAATTAAATTAATGACATACTTTAAAATATTGAGGATAGATATATTTATAATTTAAAAAATGACTTAACAAGCAGGTTCACCTTTAAGTAGTATAACGTCAGAAATGTTTATACACTATATAAATACTAACTGATATACTGATGTAATACTAACAGATATTAAAAATGTCATAAAACAAAATTATGGATAGATATCTTGTTGGTATTTGGCCTACAAGATATGAAAAATAGCTATGAATATTATGGTAATGTACTATGAACAGATTAGTTTAGAATGTGATGTAACATTAAAAAGCTAAATAGTTTTTGTAAAAATATTGAACACATTTTAAAAGTAGAAATAAATAATATATCCACGTTTTAGATATTAGCATTAAAAAGATATTAAAATGCTGATCTTCATTGTGGTGTGGTACTTCTCAGCCTTTTATCCAAAGGTTCTGGGTTCAAATCTGGGTCAGGCATCTGATTTTCATGTACTACAAATTTCCATTCTCATGGAACAAAATGAAGTGCTTGATACCTGTCATCTCAAAAAGAAAAAATTAAAATAAAGAAGTAATACTTATGGTAATAACAAATAATAAAAATCAAAACAACCAAAAATTAGCAGAAGCTTTTAACCTAGAAAAAAAGTTTTGGGTTAGTTGGAGAAAAAAAAAGTAGCAGTGTTGATAAAATACATAGCAGTTGAAAATGGTTATAATTTAAAGGACATTAATAAATTTACATTTAAACATAATTATGAAATAAATAAATTTACAACATTAAAAGAGACAAAAATAATTTTTATATCCTTTAAAGTATAAAACTAACAATATAAAATATTTAATTATTTTTAAAAATGCCTCTAACCCTAATAACAAAGAATTAGATAAAATAAAATTAATAAATCTAATAATTATATTTTTTGTAATAAAGTCGGAGTTTTTCTATAAAATAGATTGTGGAGAGCAAAATTGTAAAAAAATTAAACATAGAAATGACAATATTAAAAATTTCAGGACATGTACAAGCATATAAATACAATAAACAAAATACTAATTTCAGTGTTCTTATTAAGGAAAATAAACATACTTTTCAAATGAAATATTAGAATTAAACGGTAACAAATTTAAATCCTTATTCTAAATAAAAAAAAAAATAAAAAAGGCAATGCAAATATGTACTTTTGGAAAGTGTGCTTTAGAATTACATGGTGCATTTTCTTCTTTTGGCCTTATGTTGGTTGCCCTATGGCTTCAGTGAATGTTGCTCAGTAATAAACCAAGACATCAGTTGTTTGAGTTGCGATACTAGATCGTGGATACCGGTGTTCTTTGGTGGTTGGGTTTCAATTAATCACACTTCTCAGGAGTGGTCAACCTGAGATTGTACAAGATTACACACTTCATTGACATTCATACACATCATCCTCTGAAGTAATACGGTAGTTCCGGAGGCTAAACAGATAAAGAGAGAGAGAGTTGTTGAGTTGCGATTGAATGCGCTTTGTTTTATGTTGTTTAGTTTGTTGGAATTAATAGTTGTAAGAAACATAATGGTTCTTTTGGTAGATGAACTCATTTTTTTTTTTTGTTGAACACGTCTTTCATGAAGGTGATAAGTATATTGATTTAGTAAAGCACAAGTTTTCTGAAAAGTTTTCAAATAGTCCTGTTCCTTGCAGTTCAAACACTTATCAAAAAATCAGGTGATAGGCTCTGGTAAAGATGCTGATCAAAGTGGAAGATCCCTAAATGAACAGAAGTTGCTTGATATTTGGAATGCTACGGCCAAAAGTACATCAAAGTCAATGCATAATTTAGCACAGCAGCAACACATTGGATTTTGTATTGCATATAAAGCTGTAAGAAAAGAACTGGAACTTTTTTCTTATAAAGTAATGTGTGTTCAAGAACTGAAACCTACAGCTTATGCCAAAAGAATAAATTATTGTCGATGGTTTAAATGTGTTATTGACCAAAATTTCATAAGTATCTTTGACATTATGTTTTTACAATTCACAAACTACACAACTGTGATTTACAACTAACCCCTATGAATTTCTTCAAAAATCTTTATATAAAGCGGAGATTGGAGTCTGGGTAAGTATGAATATAATGCACACTTTGCGATCCAATATTTTTTTGAAAATGCAGTTGATGTTGATCATTATTGTGCTGACTTCATTACTCAGTTAACAGAAGTGAAAATCAATCACGGTTGATTCCAACAATATAGTGCCACAGCGCACACAGCTAACAGGTCAATGACTTTTTTTATGAAATGTGTTTGTTGAAAGAATCATTTTTAGGGGTTTGTAGCCTGCACTATTGCCCCATCTGACTCTGCCAGATTACTTTTTATGGAGGGGAGTGAAACATGCAGTGCATCACAACAGACCACGTACAACTTATAATTTAACTAAAAACTGCAATAACAGCACACATATGAGGCATTTCAGTACATCAACTGGTAAAGTGTTTGAATCTAACTGAAATGTGTGCAGTGTTGTACTGATGTTGGAGGAGTTCATTTTCAACCTTTATAAACTATTAAAGTTATTGTAATATCTGTTTTTTATAAAATAATAGGATAAGGATAGAAATGTAAAGTAATAATTAAGAAAGTTTTATCATTACACTTCCATAATTCCAGTGCATAGAAACTTTCTGAATAAACTATGTAATTAATCAAGAAATAGAACTTTGAACATGATGATAGGATTAGGGTAATAATTAATTTAATATAATAGTAATGTATATTTATAAAATATATTCAAATTATGGTACTAGTAATGTATATTTATAAAATATATTCAAATTGTGGTACTAATGCAGTAGTTTCATTATCTGTGTCAGATTGTAAT
>JAAAKQ030075142.1:0-15276 GCA_010016005.3 Zanna intricata | reverse complement strand
TGAACTGGCAATAAGAAATAACAAAACAAACAAAAAATAAATTAATAAATCAAACTTAACACAAATGTGTTAACATTGTAATATTCTAAAAGAAGAAAACAAGAATATTACTTAATAATTACTAAGTACAATATAACCTATGATGTATTTTATCTGCAAAGAATTGTACCGCTATATTTCCTTTAAAAACAACATTATCAGAATAAACACAAAAAAACAGCTTTATATATCATTTAGAATTCTATATTTGAATCACTGGAATAAAAATATAATCAAAAATTAAAAGTTCTGCCTAATAAGGCTGAAAAACAATTATTCCTAATGATAAAAAACACAGTTCCTACATTCAAATTATGTATGGTAAAACATTATCTTTCATTTCATAAAAGTAAAAATATTTGAAAAAGGGAAAATCTTTTCTACTTCTGCATTACAAAGATTTCTCAGCATCTTAACACTCTGCAAAGTAATCAGGACTGAAATTCTCTTCCTTCTCACAATCATCCAGTTTTATTAACAGTTTCTCAAATTTATCTTAATTTGAGGATATTTCTATAAAATTTTAAAGCTGATAAATTAACTATTTATGCCACACGTACATTTTTTATTCTAATTTCCAACAGTTTTTATAATAACATAAAGATTAAATTCATACAGAAAAAACTCCCACTGGAATGAATCAATACACTTCTTGATTCTTTCCTTCTTAATATCAGATAAGTCACTTCCTATGTAAAAATAATGCTCACCGAATATATGAGAAATTGATGGAATAGTCTGGATAAAACCCTTTTTCCTATTAGTAAGAAAACTTCTTTTACCTTCTTTTTAAAAAAAAGAATATAGTGCAGAAATATTTTCTAAATTAATACAACAGAGAAGCTAAAGGTAATAAAACTGACAAGATTTTATAAATGAAAGCTGTAAATGTTGAAGAAATTACTCAAAGATTTAACATGACAAAATATAAAAAAGTCTGGTAGAAAGAAGAAACATTAATAAAATGGACAAACAGAATAATTAAAATGAAGAAAACACAGAAGAATACAAAATCAATTACATAATTGTATTCCAAAACAGAGCAAAAATTATATTATCATTGCTATAACTTCAACATAATTTTTCATATATTTAGAAACGTTAAACTACTTAACTTAAAAACACAAATACATATTAAACTGATAATCATTTTTAACATACATTAACATGAATTACATACATTAACATTTAACATCATTTTAACATACATTAACATGAATTACTGTAAAAATGTGAAGAAAAAGAATTCTAATTAAATATATTATTATAATTTAAATTCAAAAATGATATTTTAATTTTTCTACACTCCGCATAATAAATGAAGTATAATCTTGTTACTGGTCGTTAATTAAAATATTCTTTTTATTTTTTTGCTCTGAAAATACAATATTTTGGCTAATAATATTTAATTTTTCTATTTTAAACTTGAAACGACAGAACCACCCCGCTTTAGGAACCAAAAGAGTTAATTTTCCACAAAATCAATCATGGTAAACATTATAGTTTCATTAATTGTACGTACAGAAAATGCAGGAGTGTGTTTTAGCCACTATAATTTGTGAATGGCTGATGGGAATTACTGCATACTTTTATGAATTACTGTACACAGATGAAGCTCCTTCCTTTCATCTGTAATAATATCAACAAGTTAAAATGCTCTTCAGTGATGAGAAAAGAATCCACATGTTACTAATGTAGATACAAATTTTCAGCGAATGTGTAATTTAGTAATGTAGGTAACCAACTGATAGCCTCTTTCATATATAACACCTTCTAATAAGGCAAAGCTACCAAGTGTTTTTGCATGAATTTGTTTCTCTATTGGGAAATGCTGCACTGTCAAAATGAATGGACATGTATTTTCAGCAAACTGAAACTTCTCTTGTAACATTTTGCTGGAAATGTATTGGTCATAGAGGATCTGTTACTTGTCCACCAAGGTCACATTAATTATTAATGTATTCTTGGTAGGCAAGGTCACATTACATTATATCTCACATTACATTATTTGTTGTGGAATAGTTGAAAAGTGAGGTTTATAAAATTAAAACTAACATCCAAGTTGTACTGTTCAGTCAAATTTGCAAGTTAACAATTAATTAAACTATGTTTTTTATTAATTGAAAAGTCTTGCCGTGCAACAGAATTATTTTATGTTTGATTTTTATTTTATTTTGATTAATTCATTATATTTTCTGTTGTAAGAACATTTACAGTGATTGAAACAAAAATGTCGCAAAAAAATAATATTACTAATTTGTTAATCAAATATATGGGAATCCTTAATGATGATGGAATTAAATTAAATGAAATATTTAAAAGCATTTGGATAGAAACTAATATGGAGATTTATAATGAAATTCGAGAAATATCTAAAAAGGACACCATTATAAAGAAATTAGAAACAGAAATTCATGAACTACAGCGCAGTCAAGTAACAATTTAAATGGAAAAACATCAACAATTCGAAGAAGAGATAAAAGTACTAAAAACTGAATTATTTGAAGCAAATAAAACATTCGTTCTGCAGGAAAAAGTCATGAAACAAATGAACTACGAGTTGACTGCATGTTACAACAAATTAGCTACGGCGGGGGAAGAAATTATCAACTATAAGTTTGAAATTACAAATTTAAAGACCCAAAGAAATGCAGATCAAAAGAGAATAGAAGAATCAAGTGCCATCAAAAAAGATTATAAACTTCTTCAATCTCACACAGATTGTCTTGTAGTGAAGGCTAAACACAACATTTGAACCAAGTATACGAAAAACATGAATCCATTAATGCAAATATAAATCACGATCAACAGTTACAACCTTTAGATTATATTAGAGAAAATAAAACAAAGACAGATTATCGAAAACAAAACAATGAAGATACAAAATGAAGATATTATTAGTAAACTCCAGACATCACCGGAAACAAATCCGCATAACAGCGAAAAATCACATTCTCTTCCATCACATCACAAATGTACAGCCTCTCTACTCGAAGTCGAGCCACCACATAGACGTTCTGCAACATGCGCTTCTCGGAATGATGCTACATCGAAACCGACAAGGATTCCCATTTGGACAGGTATTCCCCTGTCCAAACAGAAAAGGGGAATACCTCCTAAAATTTACACGTTCAAAGATTGTACATAATTTTAAAAAATTAACAGTGAATATATATCACTTAACACTATATCATCTTCAATATAAACATCTTGTACTGATGGAGTACTTCAAATTTGTAATTTTATTTTACAAACATGTATATTTTTGTTGGATCTTGTACTACCATAAAAGTTAAATTTATTGTACAGATTTCTGCAAGGTGTTTTTAACTTCTTCAGATGTTTACTTTATTAAAGTATATAATTTTTTTTACCATTGTGTGTAATGATCATATATATCTACAACTATCTCAAGGTCTGTACATAATTAAAATTACAAAGTAAAATCTGTAATAAAATCAAGAAATACTATTTATAATTTATAATTCTATTGCAATTTCTTGATAGTGAATTAAATTGTCTTGTTTGATATTTAATTAATTGTAATGTCTTTTTTTTTTCTAGTATTACTTTAAGATTCTAATTGCTAAATGATGAATAGTTTTTATTCAACATTTTTTGTGACATTTATTTACAATGTTACTTCATCTTGCAAGTATAAAAATAAAATACATACATATTGCCTAAAAATATTACACTTCTTTTCAGGCAGTCGTGTAAAAAATAATTCCAGGAGATAATAATTATAGAATTATTATTCTTCTTATGTTATTGTATCCAACTTTGTTTAAAGTCAGCTTCTAATTTATGTGTATTTTATTTGCAAAAATAATTCTTCATTAATTAAATTTAAATTATACAAGGTTGTAATTAATTTTTATTTGGGAGATAATTTTGCTTTTACCAATAAAAAAATCTGATGTGGACATCACATGACTTCCTTGTATGAAAATCCAAAAACAATAAGATTCTAAATTATAATGTTCAGTTAATATTAAATCAGATGTTACATTAAATCTATTAAATATACTCATATGTTTATACTTGTTAAATAATATATATACACTTTTTATTATTTTTTCATATATATATATTTTTTATATTGTTATAATTGAATTATTTATAGTAAATCTTTTTACAATCTGAGATTAATAAATAAATAAATTTTAAAAAAAGTTGAAAAAAGAAAGGAAATGAAGTCTGATTCGAACCGAAGTGTACCCTTGTGAGAACCAAATATTCCATTAATTAAAGTTTCATTTGGCTATAACTGTGGAACCAATGAAAATAAGTACCACTTATGATATATCGTTGAAAAGCTCTCAAAGAGGGCTTATTACTGCAGTTATGAAAAAGTCCAAAACCCAAATTTTTTTGAATTTTGGTCTTTTTTTGGACACCTTTACATCACAGACTGTGATGTAGTGAAGGCAGAACTAAAACATTTGAACGAATTATACGAAAAACAAGAAGACAATTAATGCATTTGTAAGGAACGAGAATGAAAATATAAATCATGATAAAGAGTTGCATTTAGATTCTATTAGAGAAAATAAAACGACAGATTATCAAAAACAGCTGGCTGCGTTTAAGGAGGAAATTTTAACAGCTTTTGCAGAACAAGATTATCTAGACATGAAATACGAATGCGAATACAATACCAGTTAGATAAGATACAATTTTATAGAACTATTTGTAATGAAAACAAAAAATGCCTCCAAAATGAATACAAAGAAGTTAACTTTAAAGATGCTTACACACAACGTTTGAAAATGTGTGATCTACTCATATGTGAAAATAAAGCTCTTATTCATGATTGCCAGCTAAAACATGATGAAGGTATCAAATTGGAACAGCAGAAAAAGGCGGTGAAGATAAAACGCAGTCAATCAATGATAAAATTCAAATATGTGAAAATACATTTCTTAAATTGAACAATAAGTTACAAAATGTTGAAGATATTATTAGTAAACTCCAGACATCACCGGAAACAAACCCGGTTAACAGCGAAGAATCACATTCTCTTCTATCACATCACGAATGTACAGACTCTCTTTTCGAAGTCGAGCCACCACATAAGACATTCTGCAACATGCGCTTCTCGAAATGACTCTACATCGAAACCAACGAGGATTCCCATTTGGACAGGTTTGAAAACAATGTATAAACATGTATATTTTTGTTGGATCTTGTACTAATGTAAAAGTTAAATTTATCATAACAGATTTCCGCTAGGTGTTTTTAACTTCTTCAGATGTTTACTTTATTAAAGTATATAAATTTTTTATTAAAGTATATGAACATACATATCTACAACTATCTCAAGGACTGTACTAAAATGAATAAATACTATTTATAATAATTCTATTATAATTTCTTGATGGTGAATTAAATTGTCTTGTTTGATATATAATTAATTGTAACATCTTACTTTGAAACTAATTTCTAAATTACGAATAGGTTTTATTCAACATCTTTTGTGATAATTATTTATTTACAATGTTACTTTATCAAGTTATTTTATCAACTGTATTTAAATTCAGCTTCTCATTTATATGACAAAAATAATCCTTTCTTAAATTGAGATTATGTAACGTTACGTTTAATTTTGGTTATTTGGGAGATAATAATTTTGATTATCCCAATAAAAAAATATTAAATGAATTATTTCTGAAAGACTTTAGTAATTGTAAAAAATACGTTACACTTAATTTTTATTATAATCAACTTAAAACACCTCTTTTTTACTGTTTTCTAGATGTAACCAAAAACCAGGTATCAAAAAAAGTCTGCGATAAATTGCGTAATTCTTTCGGCTAAGCCAGCAAAGTTATGCAGCTCATTTTTTGAAAGTTTTTTCAGTTAAATCTTTTCGAGTTATTTATGTCTTTATGATACAAGCCTTTGTTCGTTTCTTTATGATAAACAATTATTTTTATTGAAAAAAAAAAATTTAGTGATTAGTACATCCATTAAAATTGATTTTAAATAAACATCGAAATAATACTTCTAATAATAATAAATACTTCTGCATTACAAAGATTTCTCAGCATCTTAACACTCTGCAAAGTAATCAGGACTCTGATTTTTCTTCCTTCTCACAATCTTACAGTTTATTCATGATTAGAAGCTGCTTTAAAAAGCTTTTACTATACTATTTATTAACAGTTTCTCAAATTTAATTTAATTTGAGCACATTTCTATAAAATTTTAAAGCTGATAAATTAACGATTTATGCCATACGTACATTTTTTATTCTAATTTCCAACAGTTTTTATAATATCTAATATAAAGTTTAAATTCATACAGAAAGAACTCACCATTGGAATGAATCAATACACTTCTTGATTCTTTCCTTCTTAATATCAGATAAGTCACTTCCTATGTAGAAATAATGCTCACCGAATATATGAGAAATTGATGGAATAGTCTGGATAAAACCCTTTTTCCTATTAGTAAGAAAACTTCTTTTACCTTCTTTTTAAAAAAAAGAATATAGTGCAGAAATATTTTCTAAATTAATACAACAGAGAAGCTAAAGGTAATAAAACTGACAAGAGTTTATAAATGAAAGCTGTAAATGTTGAAGAAATTACTCAAAGATTTAAACATGACAAAATATATAAAAGTCTGGTAGAAAGAAGAAACATTAATACAATGGGCAAACAGAATAATCAAAATGAAGAAAACACAGAAGAATACAAAATCAATTACATAATTGTATTCCGAAACAGAGCAAAAATTATTTTATCATTGCTATAACTTCAACATAATTTTTCATATATTTAGAAATGTTAAACTACTTAACTTAAAAACACAAATACAGATCAAACTGATAATCATTTTTAATATTTTAAATGTATACTTTAACAACTATTCAGCTAGTCAGCATTAAACAAAATTTGATTAAAAAATCTTAATTATTAACACTTTGTTCACTGCTTGTATGATGAAAGAGGTATAAGCCAAAAAGCTGTATATTCAGTTAAGTAATGAAATTAACATCATGGGTAACTTCTCATCATCCATTGATTAACATGAATTACTGTAAAAATGTGAAGAAAAAGAATTCTAATTAAATATATTATTATAATCTTATATTCAAAAATGATATTTTAATTTTTCTACACTCCACATAATAAATGAAATATAATCTTGTTAATGGTCGTTAATTAAAATATTCTTTTTATTTTTTTGCTCTGAAAATACAATATTTTGGCTAATAATATTTAATTTTTCTATTTTAAACTTGAAACGACAGAACCACCCCGCTTTAGGAACCAAAAGAGTTAATTTTCCACAAAATCAATCATGGTAAACATTATAGTTTCATTAATTGTACGTACAGAAAATGCAGGAGTGTGTTTTAGCCACTATAATTTGTGAATGGCTGATGGGAATTACTGCATACTTTTATGACTACTGTACACAGATGATGCTCCTTCCTTTCATCTGTAACAGTATCAACAAGTTAAAATTCTCTTCAGGGATGAGAAAAGAATCCACATGTTACTAATGTAGATACAAATTTTCAGTGAATGTGTAATTTAGTAATGTAGGTAACCAACTGATAGCCTCTTTCATATGTAACACCTTCTAATAAGGCAAAGCTACCAAGAGTTTTTGCATGAATTTGTTTCTCTATTGGGAAATGCTGCACTGTCAAAATGAATGGACATGTATTTTCAGCAAACTGAAACTTCTCTTGTAACATTTTGCTGGAAATGTATTGGTCATAGAGGATCTGTTACTTGTCCACCAAGGTCACATTAATTATTAATGTATTCTTGGTAGGCAAGGTCACATTACATTATATCTCACATTACATTATTTGTTGTGGAATAGTTGAAAAGTGAGGTTTATAAAATTAAAACTAATATCAAAGTTGTACTGATCAGTCAAATTTTATATACTGCTGCCCTAATAAACTTTTGTAAAAATGTTTTGAGACAACAACACAAGATCTTCGGAAATAAGTTAAGAAGACGATGAATTTAATGATGGAATTTTTGAATATTTCAATAAAAGTTTGATTTAATTTGTTTTGTTTTCAACAATATATTCAAATTAAATCAATTAAATTTTTAATACCTAGAATAATGATAATTTTAATTTTTTTGCCTGATTAATGTTTAGAATCAAAAAAAATTCTGTCACACTACTCTATTTATTATCTGTTAATGACTTAATTATTAAGCTTCATGATTAATGATTATAAACCATTATAATGTAAATAATTACTATATTAAAATAATCTGTTAGTATCTGTACTAATGACTTAAATAGGTTTTCTCAGAATTAAATTCTTTATAAAGTTTTATTTGTTAATTGGAGATTAAACAAGGTTATTTTATGCTAAACTTAAAAATTGTGTTTTCTGATAAGTTCTCTTTAAGTTTTATGTTTCATATGTTAAAAAAAAAAATACATATAGATTTGGCAACTATTTTTTGTCATTTTCAGGTTAAGGAACATAAAAATACACTTAATTTTTAACTGTAATTAGTTCAAACAATTTTAATACAATGGATCCTCGCATTAGAGTATTCATTATCTGAATCCCCACAGTTATGACAGAAACATTAAGTTGCGCGTGGCACATGACCTTGGATTTCGGTTGTTCCTGCCTTACTGCAGACTACGTACAGTACAGCTGAACACACTTACTGTCATTTCCTTTGGTTACTGTTGTACTGTTATAGATGTGCATATAGTGCATTGCTAGTTCAAGTTTCAAGTTGATATTGCATGGTCCATTTAAATAATTCTGTCATCTAAATTTGATATTTAGGATTAAAAAGAGTATAGCACTCTAATAAAATAAGTAACACTTATTTTTTTGTGCACGTTTTATTTGTGCTTCGTTTACGATACAAAGGTACTATACAATGCTTTTTTTATCTTATTTGTTTATTATTTTGATTATTAATTTATTTCTATACTTTATTTATTTTTATACAGTAATTTATACTGTATAACAATGAACAGCAAATCTAGTGGTACTGGCATAAAACTACATGTGCTTAAAAGGAAACATTACGTTCTAGTTGTAGTTTAGAAGTAAAGTAAAATGAGATTAATCAGAAGAAAAGTGGTGAACATGTGACTGACATTTCTCGCTCCCTTAACATACCAGAGACCACTCACTGTACACACCGTAATAAGTAATGGAGAAGATATTGAACAAAGAGGTAAGATTATGGTAAGGCACGGTGAAATTAAGTTTACATGTAAAAGTGATATTACTTAGATAATGGAAAGGCAATTAACGACATAGAGAAAAGACTTTTATCAAAAACACATACTTATTAGTTTTGCACTTATACAGGAGAAGGCTTTCATTTTATAAGTGGATATTTGCAGGGAATTAGAAGGAGAAATTGACAATGAAAAAAAATTTGCTGCTTATAACTACTGGTTTCACCAATTTCAAGTGTTATGGTTTTAATAATGTCAAAATTCTGAGAGAAGCTGCTAATGCTGACATTGAAACTATTGAAACTTATCCTGTGGAATTTAAAATATTCATCTTCAGAGGTGAGTACAACCCTAAACAAGTTTTTAACATCAATGAAGCCGGTTTATACTGGAAAAGAATGCAGTCAAAAACATATATTGATAAAAGAAAAAGCAATGCCAGATTTCAAATAATCAAAAGATCGCATGACTGTTCTAATAGGCGGAATTGCAAACAGTAACAAAAATCTTCTCTAATAAGTCTTTATTGTTTACAGGAGCAAAAATCCCAGAGCATTAAAAAATATCTATAAAAGTTCATTCCCAGTTGAATGGAAGTCACAACAGAAAGGAAGTCACAACAGAAAGTGTGTATTACAAAAGAAATTTTCCTAACTGGTTTATTGATTATTTTGTAACTGAAGTAAAAAAATATTGTGAGGAAGAAAATTTAGAATTAAAGGTCTGCTTGTAGTAGATGATAATGCTTCAGCCCATAAAGATTTGTGCAACCATATAAAAATTGTATTTCTGTCATCTCATACAACGGCTATAATGTAACCTATGGATCAAGGCATAATAAGTGTAATGGAAACTTATTACTCACACTACGTGCTCCTAAAACTAATTAATCAGAGCCACAAAAAAAAATAACATGGAAGAGTTCAATATCGCTCATTGCGCTGAACTGATAGATAAAGCTTTAAAGGATATTTCCATTAGGTTAATGAAGAGCTCTTAAAAGAAATTACAACCAGATGTTATTACAGATATTGGGGAAATAAATGAAAATGCATTACAAAACAAAATTTCAAATCTAGCAAAGAATGCACTATTTAGTGAAATAAGTAAAAATGATATTGGGAACTGCTTGAAATCCATGCAGTACCGCTAACAAACGAAGATTTGGCTGAAATGGAGGTGTGTGCGATTCCAATGGAGACCACATCATCAAGGAAATTTCATCAGTCACTTCTAGAGAAACTGACTTCATTGCTAAGGAATTACACAAGATTGTCGAGAAAATAGCTGAAGTTTTGAAAGTTTTTTATAACAATGATCCAGATCAAGACTATTTCGGGTAAAGTGAAACGCCAAGAACAAAGAAATAGTTTAATGTTTCACAAAGTGAAACGTTAAGTACAAAGAAATAGCAGGAATAGGGAAAAATAAATAAAAATAAAATTCTTTTTTGTTACCTTAAATAAGCAACTGGAACATGGTTGAACGTTACACAAATCTTATGACTGATGTCTCATTATACACTTACTGCATGGTACTGAACTGTAGTTAAATTAAGAACATATGCTTTGTAAAATGCAAAAAAGATTACAAGTTTTAAGATTTACTCAGTCATTTAAGATAACTCAGTCATTACAAATTAAGACATACTGTATGAGTTCTTTTCCATATCCATACACTATACTACCATAATTAATTAACTTGCAATCCTCATCAAGGCATTTTCCCTTTAAAAAACTTTAGTACTTGTTTAAAGAGGTTTCATAATTCACAAGGGTAATTTTGCGGAAACAATTATCCTCAGATTACGATGATCCCCTGTACTGCATTATATTACCTATATTTGAAATCAAATCTAAGTAAAACTTGGAATAAAATCTTTCAGAAGCCATAAAATCAAAATAAAAAATTTCTGAAATGTTTAAATGATTTTTTAAATTTTTAGTGCTAGATTCACCTCCCAAAATAGTATCCTTTCCTCCTACATAATTTTCCTAGAACAGAGTGTGCATGCACGCACGTGCATGTGTGCGTACATACGCACGCATGTATGTTTATCACAAAGTTCCCATGGGACTTTCATAACATATTCTACTTTTGTAAATAATGGGAAAAATTCATATAAATATATATCCTAAAATGCTTCATTTGCAAGACAAGTAAAAAATTTTGCTTGGATTTCACCTATTCTGGTGGAATGAGATTGTACTAAATTTTTTAAGATGTTAATTAAAGAGCAGAATTAATGATTTACAATTTTTTACCTAAAAAATCAAATAAAGTAGGTCCCAGAACCTTATCTACAGTAGTTTTTGAGAAATCTGGTATAAAAACCAATAAATTGGGGTAAGAAATCATGTTTTTTAACTTTGACACACAATAACATTGTTAAATAGATAATAAACACATGAAACATACAAAAAAAACTTGTGGAAAATTCAATTCTGAACAAAATGATGCAAGGTAAGTTGAATAAAACAAAGGAAAGTTAGAAAGATCAGATTTATATTTAGAAAGTACACTTGACCAAATTGCATTAGACATATCAGTTTATAATAAATGTTCAAAAGTGAGATTTCAACAAATTTCTTGGTATACTTCTGTACTGCTTTGTTGCTCTTTTTAGTTCTTCAGGCCTGTCCTTAAGCTGCTCAACCGCATCCATAATGCGAACAATTAATTCCTTACTAGAATATATTATTGTTTCATATACAATATTTTTCATCCATCTCCAGACGTAAAAATCTAAAAATGTTAGATCAGGTGATCTTGATGGCCAGGAATGCGGAATTCCAGGACCATTCATTCCATTGCTCAGGGAAATGATTATAGAATATTTTTTTGCATCTTAGCACTAGAGATACATCTTCAAGCAGAGCAGCAATTCTTCTTGAAGTAAGTTAAAGTAGATCTCAGCATTTAAGAGGCCAGATTATATGAATAGTCAAAACAGCCGATTGTGAAGAAGGCCACACCATACATTGACGCTAAATTTGTATTAAAAATCGCCTTCCACCATTTCATGAGGATTTACTTTTGCACATGTATGCTCATTACATAAGTTATTGAAACCATCTCAAGTGTATTTGCCTCATTAGTAAAAAAAAAACGTACTTCTAAGAGTAGTCTTTGAATTCTGCTACTGGTGGAATACAAATCAAGCAAAACAGACCATCTCCTGGCTGTAGATGTTAAATTAGCTGTTTATGATAAGGATAAAACTTGTTTTCAATGTCCTCCAAACCATCAAATGCAAAACTCTGATTTGCTTAGAAGAACATTAATTAGTGAAATCTGGATTGTGCTGAACTACATCAATAATAATTTCATCAATAACAATGTCATATTGGACAGATTGTTTGGGGTACAAATAATAGGTAATGAACCTGGTTCCTGAAGACTGCAAAAAGTCACACTATTTTGGGATCTGGAATCCTGCGATTCCGAAAAAGTATTTCATATTTTACTATAGCAGCTGAAGCCAGCTTACCATGACACAATCCCAAAATGATTATCATATCAACATATTCTTCTGCTGTAATAAATACAGCATTACTTCACTCATAAACATATCATGTTCAAACTAAAATTCATGAAAAACCTTTGCTAATACAGCACAGTTCACAATATATGATATACTTAATGTAAGTAATATTACCTTACATAATGACTAACTTACAGAATTATTTAAACACCAATTCAGTACTGCACACTTAAACAGCAGTTGTTACTTTATTGTCAACTTTGAAATAATTTTTCAAATAATTTATTATACTTCTGTCATTAATAAAAAAAAATTATCTAAGAAAATTTACCTATTTATAGTTTACAATTGTGAGCAATTTCCTTTTAATTTTAAATTTTTAACAGTAAATTTTGTTTTAAAAATCTTTCACTCATCAAAAAAGAATTTAGTTTTTCTTTATATTAAATAAGTACTTTTCTGAAAAATTTAGTAATTTACTGCTTGTACATAAAATTTGAATTTTTCTTCGTTTTATTCAACTTATCTTACCCTTTTAAATTAAGTTTTTTACAATTTAATTTTCTCTAAAAGAATTAAATTCTCTACAAGTTTTGTTTAAAATTTTTGTGTTTGTTATCCACACAAAAGTTATTATATATTAAACATAACAACTAGGGTTTTAATCCTAATTTATTGGCTTTCAAACCCAGATTTCTCAAAAACTACGAGAGATATCTCTGATGTAAAGACCGCTGAGAAATTTCTTTCCTTATGGTTGGCAAACCTGTGTTGTTCATGGCCACGCTAGTAATGTACACACTGCATTGTTGTCTATAAGTTGTTGCCATTGTAGTATGTTTGATTACATGTGACTTATTAAGTTACAAAATAAATAGGAAAATCTATGTTGCTGCAGATTGTGAAATACGTGTAGTCATACATTTTTTAAACCGTCAAAATTTAGGGCAGTTGGTTGCTCTGTACAGTGATAATATAATGAATTAAAAACAAACTTCCAGAAATGGTGTGAAAGATTTAAAACCAATAGAATTAACATGCATGATGAAGGTTTGAGGAGGGGCCCTCATAACCACCAAAAAAAAAAAAAGAAGAATTCATTAATGTTATTGTTATTTTAGCGGTAACTGTGAATACTGAATTGCCAGGAGATTTAATTTTCATTGAAAATATATAACGTAAAATAAACATAATTGATTGCCCTCTATCTAATTAGTTCGGTTAAAGGATTCTCAACTAAATTTTTCGAGTGCTATGAAAGATGATTATACAATTACATTACCAGAAGTATGCGCTGTAGAATATATAAAAAATAACTCCAATGGATGAAAAATATATTACACTATATACATAAATTGTAATTTTCAATACATATATACATTTAAATTACATGACTAAAATAATTACATTATTGTATAGATAAGAGACATGAATAACCAGAAATAAGAAGAACATATACAGAGTGTTCCACGAACAGGCATACGCTTTTGATTTACTATCACTCTCCCACTCCCCACCGATTCTATTAAAACTTTACAGATTTTTTAACAAAGCTTTTAAAAACGTTTTGTGAAAATATAGCCTTGTATGATTTATATAAGCAAAATGGGAGCTTTCAAATAAAAACATCAATATCATATAAACCACGTTTATATTAATTAAAAAATAGCCGATAAAATGATTAAAAACAGATAATATAACATGTTAATAAATCATAACCATGAATAATTAATTATATAACTACTGTTAATTATTCTAGTTCTAATTATCATCTATTTTATCATTTTTACCAGCTATTTTGTAATGAATAAAAATGTGGTTTATCTGAACCTGATATTTTTATTTGAAAGCCCCCATTTTGTTTTCTAGAAATCCTAGAAGGTTGGTGGGAAACCACTTGTAGTTAACCCTCACACCCTCAAAACACCATAACCACTTGTGGGAAACATATAATAAATCAGTAAGATTGTAGCTCAATGATTTCCAAGCTGGCCCTTCTTTTTCCTGATGTTTCAAGAGCTGTTATTGGTTGCATTATGCAGAAAGATCTGTGCAAGTTTGGTGCCACACATCATCACAAAAAAATCTAAATATGATCTCTTAGAAGTTTTGATGCACTACACAGAAAAAGATGATGAGTTCCTTAATTCAATATTTACCAATGATGAAACATGGATTTTGCATTACAGCAGTCAAGTGAATGGCGTCATTCTCAATCACCAACCAGACCAACAAAGGTCAAGGCATAGGCTATTTGGATGCAAACTGACGGCCAGTCTTTTGGGATCAGTTAGGCATACTGCATATTGATTTCATGCCATATGGAACAACATATGAATATGTATGTTATATTCTACATATAAATGCAGAAGCCTATTGTGATACTCTACATAAGTTACGGCACGCCATTCAAAATTGGCAACGTGGGCGTCTGACTGTTGGTGTCATCCTGCTGCACAATAATGCACATGTTGCGGGTCTGACAAGTGATTTACTGAGAACATCTGGATACGAAATTTACAATCACCCACCATATAGTCTAGACTTAGCTCCTT
>JAAAKQ030075120.1:0-15278 GCA_010016005.3 Zanna intricata | reverse complement strand
AAAAGCTGCAGAGGCTAGGGCCGTGGGGACGCCAACCCCCAAAGTCTTAAAGAATAAGACTCCCCGTCGGGGATAAATAAAATGCATGTTGCACAAAACACTACTCACATAATTTAATTACACAGCATGTGCACTTTTTTTATTGTGAGCAAAAAGCAAAAAATAATGTCTTGATGTTATCATCACCTGAAATAAAATATTGTAAAGGAAAAGATACTACCTAAAAGAAAAATCACATAAAAACTTAAAACTAACTATCACAGCTAACAAATATTTTAAAACACTAACATCACAGCTGTAAAACTAAAATTAAAATTAAGCGTGAATAAAAAAAAAAAAAAAATTAAACTATAAAAAAAGAGATTAAAAGAGAAAAAATAGATATTAGAAAAAAATAAATAAGAAAATTCCAAATCCAAGAAAAGTCCAAGAGGGGTGTAAAGGGCTCCAACTAGAACAACAAAAGGCCAAAAAATTGAATACAAAAACTAAACCTAGATTAAAACTTAAAATATTTTTAAAAAAACTAAAATTTACAACTAATAACACAGAAAAAATATCACTAGAAGCTTAAAATCAATATGATACAAAAAAGAATAATATGACAGTATGAAAACAAATAACAAAATTTAAGAAAAAACACACCAAAAAGATTCTTAAGCACTAGGGGAAAAAAAATACAGGCATTTTTAATTTTGTGTAATATATCAGCGCTTCATAAAAAAAGCAGCACATGGTCTAAACTATCCTTATCATTTCCCAGTCTCGGCCTTTCATCTGGAGGTCCCGGGTTCGAATCCCGGTCAGGCATGGCATTTTTTCACACACGCTACAATTCATTCATCTCATCCTCTGAAGATCAACATAATGGTGGTTCTGGAGGTTAAACAAAAAATTTAAAAAGATAAAATTATCATTTCCTAGAATTTGGCCAATGCCTCCATCTAATCTGAATTTACGCCACAAAACTACGCAATCCACAAGCATGTGATGCACACTCATGTGGCAGTTGCAACATGCACATAGTGGTGCATGCCCTGCTGACATCTGGTAACCGTGTGTCATTCTGTGTGTCTAACCACAATTGATAGAGGACTACTTCCTCACAACAAATTTCTCTGCAGATGAGTCCCATGGCAACACAGAGTCTTTGATGTCCCAAAGTTTATTATTGATGATAGCCATCCACTCACCTTGCCACCTTGACCGAAGAGACTGTTTTATACAATTAATAAAATCAGAAGTAGCAACACAAGTAGTGAAAGGAGGTTGATTGCAATCATCTTTAGCAGCGGAATCTGCTTTTTCATTACCTGGTATTCCCAAATGGCTAGGAATCCAACAAAAACTAACTTACGCGTTGCAGTGGTTACACTCAGCGACATGTGCACATGCACATGTGTGTACCTCCTACATCAAATTCTTCACATTCTGATGTAAACATTGAATTATGTGAAGATGTCCTTGTTCTTCTTTAGTAAATAATGATATTCAAAACATTTAATATTGTTATTAATAATAACCCCAAACAAATCCCTAAACTCCCCCCCCCTTATTCCCCATCCTTTTAGACCCCAACTTCAAATTTTAATAGCATCTATAAACCATGCATAGAAATAACCATTTCAAATTTTAAGCTAATCCTAAATTATTAACCCAAGTAAGGCCCAAAAAACTAAAACGGGAAAGGAAATTTTTTGGCATATTCATCATACTTTTCCTTTAATACATTACATATTACACTGGTAACTTCTGCAGAATAAAAATTACATACATCAATATTTTTGTTACAAATAAATATTTTAATAAAATTTATTGAATATATAGTGACTCAGCTTGAAGTCATTTTTTTCAAAATTTTTTAACAGAAATTAACTGAGCCTTATGTTCTATCTCTTTAGCCTTTTTAAATTAATCAAGAACTATCAGAGGATGAAATAAATGAATTTTAGTGTGGGTGAAAAATGCCATGCCTGTTTGGGATTTGAACCCGAGACCTCCAGATGAAAGGTTACTTCTATGTTGCGACTACATTACTTAACCACACCTTTAAGTTATTTGTGTAATGTGAAGTTATTGTTGTTTGATTATTTAGTAATTTTCATGTTATAAATATTATTTTGTGAAAGTTTATTCCATTTTTTTTTTAATTACAAAATCATATTTTCATTTATTTCTGTACTGTGTGTCTTATAATAATGGATAACTCCAAGAAGGCATTCAAAAATTGTTTTTCTTTCTGAGCTCAACAGTTTCTTAGTGTGGTGATGGACTAGGGACAGCAAATGCTATTATAAAATAAGTTAAGAAACTGATTCCTTTTCACCTCAAAGTAAAGGCAAATGTGACCATAAAAGAAAAACTACACCAACAGAGAATCAGTTGTAAGATAGAAAAATTAAACTTGATCCAAAATTATTTGTTGTTGAATTAAATCAAGAATTAGCAGCCAAAGGAACAGTTTTAAATGTGACAAATGTTAGATGCTGCCTATTTGCAGCTGTCAGCTTGAAAAGCTTGTCAGCCAGCTAAATAACAGTTTTTAACACCAGAAATATGCAAAAAAAAAATAAAAAAAGTTCTTGTAAGCTAAAGCACATGCTAATTGGCCCAAAAACTAGAAAAGTGAATTATGTTTTCCAATGAATCATATTTTTATGTCCAGGGGCAAAGGGTTCCACAACTTAGACTCAGATGTGAATACACACCTATCCAACAATCATATAAACATCCCCATAAAAAAATATTTTAGGGATAAAGGCTCTTGTTTCACATTTGAAGGCTCTTGATCTGTTGAAAAGTGATGAATATATCAAGATTCTGAAGGAAAGGGCTGACACAATTTCAAAACAAATTTCCACAAGGCAACAGGGTATTTCAACAAAATTTGGTGCCAAAAATTTATGGAAAAATTTATCAAAGAAATAAACATTAAAGTGCTCCAATAGTCAGACAACTTCCCAGACATAAACCCAATTGAAAAGTTTTGGGCAATAACCAAAAAAATGATTCCTCAAATTTAATGTATTCCAAAATTTGCCCTAATAAAGCAATAATATTAGGATAGTTTCATCATAATGAAATCAAAAAATGTGATTCATGGTAAAATCAAAACTAAATCAATTGCAAATTGTGTCCCTGAATTGATTATGAATAAAGGAAGATATATAAATTACCAGTTATTCACAAATTGTACAGATATGATTTTTTTTCTAAATAAATTTACTTTTTAATAAATAATTTCTGCATTCAAACACAGAAGTGCATGCTACTTTATTACATAACTCAACAAATAGCAAGAAAAAGCACTGAACAGGGGAACACATGAGATGGACAAACGCTGATAAACCAGTTTCAAGGCAAAGTATACTGTAATTACTATCATTTATTGTAGAAATATTATTATTTTTACATGATAAATTGTATGTTAAATTGTGCAAATGATGTACTTTTAAAATTACAATGTAATAAACGCTTTTCTATTGCAGTAATGTTACAAATGAATATCACCTATGCTATAGTTTATGGTAATAAAGTGTAATGAGATAGCAAAATAAACATTTTCCAACAAATGAAACAGAACTAAACGTTTCTTTAAAATTAATAACAAAAATTTCCACACACAGAATGAATTATAACAGAGGTTATTTTCAACATAAAAGAAATACATAACACAACATAATTCTTCTCTTACAAGAATTACTAAACACCACTTTCTATGTTGCTTGGAAGTTATTTGAAGTGATGGTTTTAGGCAAAGTCATCAGCATTTACTTATGCTGAGAAGAAGAATTGTTAAGTAATTTTTTTTTTCTAAATGAATACATATTTAGTTAAAAAGTAAAACAAAATAATATAAAGCGGTCCAAAAAAATGTATTCACTGTCAATATCTCAACAAAAAGACTTGTACTCACTAATCTAATGTGTAGCGTAGTGTAAGTTATTAAATTTGTCATGGTGGAGCTGGCAATCTATGTTGCACATGCGCGGGTAGTTGGTGATGGAACAAGCCAATCATATTAGCCAGTTTCAGCAGAAGACAGTCGAGTAGCAACAATGGCTGAGGTTTGCTTATTGTGTGTTTAATGCAAGGTTGTACTAAAGTGACCATGGAAGCACAAGAACATTCACAAGATACAATAGCACTCGCAGAGAGAATTTGGAATACTGCCACCAACAGCTACAAGTCTGGTGACCTATGCTGTGGTGTTGAAACATTTCACCAATTCACTGCAAAAATCAGGGAGCACACGAAAGTAGGGTACGGCTATCAAGTGTAAGAGGCATTCTAAAGAGTACAAAGTAGAAAGTGTACATTCCAAGACTGCTAAACACAATGAATGAGGTACATCCAGATCAAAGGATAGAATACTGTGAATGGTTTCAGCACATGGTTGACAAAGATGAGGAATTTGCATTTGTGTGGACTAACGAGGCACAATTAAAATTTAACGATATTGTGAACCGCCACAATTGTCTACTGGGCTTCTGAAAATCCTAAGAATCATGTAGACAGGACAGTAAATCTACCAGAGGTTGCTGTGTGGTGTGTTCTTTCAGTGTGTGGTTTGATTGGTCACTTCTTTTTCGAAGGTACCATAACTGGTGAAGCGTATCTTGATATAATTCAGACAAGGATTTTGCTTGCAATCTAAGCATGTGATGAACTTTTTTATGTGCAACAAGATGGAACCTCACCTCACTACCATTGAGAAGTTAGGTTATACCTTGAAAAACTCTACCCGGACAGTGGGTGAGTCAAAGAGGTGCTATTGAGAACCACCTCGGTCTCCTGATTTGATACCTCTGGGCGATCCTCAAGAATGATGTATATCGACAAAAACCAGCAATAATAAGACATACTACATGAAAATATCGTAGTCAAATGCTGTCAGTACACCAGATACACTAACAGCTGTAGTTTGGTGTGCAGTTCGGCGCCATGGGCATTGTATATAAGCTGCTGGTGGTCACTTCAAACACATACCATAATCTTCTCTCAATGCCAAAAATTTTCATATCAAATCAAATTTGTCACAAAATATGGACTAGCAAACAGTAAATTTTTTTGGACCCCTATGTATATGTATACAAATAAATATTTATAGTAATAATTTTACTACTTAGAGAAGATTAAGAGGCCACAAATTTGTCCTAAAGCAATCCCATTACTAAATAATAACAAAACTGCACTACCTCTTATCATTAAGGTCTCAACAAACTTCAATACTGAGGATCTAGCTAGGTCTGATCTACAACCACCTAACTACTAATGGTAAAGAAAGCTCAGTTAACGGGGAAAAGGGGTGGATAATAAAAAAGGGGAATCATGGAATTTACTGTTTCTCCAGTGTTTAGTAACAGATTACATATAGTTTAATATTTATTTCATTATAATATATTTTTAGCATGGAACCTACACCAAAAACACTTCCATAAAAACATGGTTTGTTTACATACATCTCTACTTCCTGTCTACTGTACTCAATAAGATTTGATTAGAAGCAATCTTTACACGACAAACCCAATACTTACCAAAACACAAGACATTACCATTACTTCTAGGACCATTATTGTGTCATAGCAGAATGATAAAATATTTTTGGTTAATACACAATGAGAGAAAATCATTTTTATACCATATATGTTGTTCTCAGTCAGAATTATAATCCATGACATACATAGCTTTCAAGTTAACCTCTTAGGTTGAGGTTCTCATAGATTTAATTATTCACTAATCAAATTTTGTACATATTATTTAGTATGTGAAGGGTCAAAACAAGTTTACATGCAATTGTCACATGCTATCATTGAGAATATAAGCATTATTGATATAACTTCTAAATGCACTAGAACAATTCTAACTAATTTCTTTTAACAATTCTTAATCAATTCCTTTTCTGACTATCGAGCTTTACTTCTGGGCCACTACCAAACAATTGTTACAGAAAACTTGAAAATGGAGGTTAATGTGTACTGGCAATGGCAAGGATTCCTAAACATATGACAAAGTATAAATGATCAGCATACAACATTCATTTAAAAACAGATTATACACTAAACAACACTATAAATAATTTTCATTGTTTTTGCACTAACAATCCAATACCAATTATAATAAATCACATTCTAAAATCAAGAAACTTACCTTTAATATTAAAGAATTTTCAACTGATCTTATCGCATGATAAACATCACCAGTAACACAAAAGTTTGTTCCACCTTTTAAACACAAAAAGCACTTATTTCCCTTTCTTAGAGATTTAAATTTTCTGTACTTTACAAAAAGTTCCACACACAATGATAAGTCAAACACACACGGGTGACAAATTCTTCGGTAGCCAGAATCATCTTTATTGATCTGATAAAACAAATTACAATAATCATTTTAAGTATTAAGAAAATTACAGATAAACCATTATGATATTACAAAATATTCAAGTTTTTTAAATTAAAGCAATTTTAAGTCTTTCCTATAACTATCAGTAACTGAAAATTAAATTATATAACATGTTTTGAACGTATGAGAGAATACATAAGAAAAAAATTGTTTGAACACAGCTAACCGTTTAACAATATAGAAAATGTGAGAAATTCATAAAAAAAAAATCACTAAATAAATAACCAGCTTTTAAAATGTGAGTAATTAAAATCAACCTTTGGTTTTTGCAACAATACATAGTTATTTGTATCTCATTATAAACAATAAATCTGTTCTCAAAACAGAATAACACACTTCCAGGGTATTTTTTATTAGTTTACCAAGACCACTTAAAAAAAAAAAAACAATCTTATTTAAAAATGTCAAAAAATAGTTTAACAATCTGTAAAATAATTATTATAAGCAATGTAAGGATGGATTATATACAGTACAAAAGTCTCGGAGTGGACATCTGACACAGCATTGTTTTGTTAGCATTTAAGGTAGCTGCAACCCATAATCTAAAGAAGAGTGCAACCAATACTAAGCAAACCAAAGAATTGATAACAGTAAAATCGTTAGCTTTTTTTTTATAGCTTGCTTGGCATCAATTTGTTGACCTTTTGCATGAAAAGGAAAGGAGAAGCAACAATATTTTCTGTTGTATATCAGAATACAACAGGAAATATTATAATCACAAATTTTAAAAGTATATCATTTTATGAGTTAAATAAATTTTCAGAGAATAAAACTAGGAAAACTTATACTACAAATTGCAGAATTAGTAAGAAGGAAATCAATTCATGATCAAAAATTAAAATCCTCCAAATTAATCAAGTTAGAGTTCCTTTTAACATTAACAAAAGAGATAATACTTTGGTATGCTACATTCCAAACTCAGGACAATATCTTAGAATTAAAAGAATTTATTAAAAAAGATGATGTAACAAGTGATTATTTTTCTAAAAATAATAATTTTAAAAAAGCAATAAAATAAACACTGCGGATTTAAAATATACTATGTTGTATTTTTTTAAAAAGAAAACAAAATAACTATAAGTTAAAAAAGTAATTTTTATAAAGTAATGGTTTTTCATGATCGCAACAAGTATCAAGTAAAAGATCAATAAGTAAAACATTTTTGTATAATGTTTTACTTATTTTCTACTATTACACCAAATATCTTAATTTACATTCAATATAGTCTATTAAAAATAAAAGTAACGTTATTTTTAAATGAACAGACAGTTGAGTTCATCTTCCTTTCAAAGACAATCAATTACCAATGTAAGAAAAGAGAATTGTAAATAACAGGCTAATAAAATAAATGACAATCTTTTAATACAGTTGCTAATAACCCATCAACACAAGCATTTTATATTTTATTTTTACCACCGATTACACATAAGTGATTTATACCGTAATAATAAGAATTACCACCTTTTAAACTTATTTTACAGCGAATACATACAAATACTAAGCATTTATAAACTCACACAGCCCAAAAATAATATGAATGTATGATACATCAGCGACAGAGTTACTAGATGAGATGAGAATTTTTTATAAGTACACAAGTGAAAGTCAAAATGCGTAGACTATGTTATATTTCATCTGCGATTTAAATTAACTGTCTCATAGTCATGGTATTAGAATAACTTTTTCTTATTTGCTAGGATAGCACATACTTTTTTTTCTGAAACGTTATCTGATGGCAAAAACATTTTCAGGATTATTTTACGTTATGTACTGTCAATGAAAAGTGAATAAATCTACTATTTCTCAATTAATGAATTTTGTGAAACAGATGCTGTTGATCATAAATGCATTAGTCTTCTGTTGGTTTAATTACATTCTAAAACATATGATTAAAGTAATGAATGAATTCAGAGAAACTGCATTTGACAGAAACAACTCTACTATAGCACTACCCTCATTTTTTTTTAAATATGAAAACAATTCCGCCACAATCTCTTACCAAAATTTATAAGTGGTAATGACGCTTTAGAAGTTAATGAGAAATATTTGCAGTCCAATAAGATACAGCAAAAGATCATATAACAAATATAATAATTAGCTCTTAAAAGTTTTTATCACCAGCTAAATCCCTTGATCTTTCTCCAGCAGATTTCTTCAATAGAATGCTCTATAAAGAACTTATATCAGAAAGTAATCCCTACACTATTCATGATTGAAACTATACACAACTAAAGAACAAGGGAAACAGAATGCTTTGAAAGTTACACAAAAGAATTATGAAAACAATTGGTTAACATGGTTATGATTACAAACACAAATGAAAAGAACACACTGATTGAGTGGACTGTATAAATTTAATGAATGAACATTTGATCTGCACTTGTACACTGTTACTCACGGAATCATCCAGACCACACACAAAATTAAAATTAGATTTTTATACATTATTTTCTTATACATACATTGTTGTTTTAAAGCCAACTTCATTACACAACTTATACACTTTGTATGATTAAGAAGAAAGCAATTAATTCCCTTTTTACAAAATAATGAGGAGGAAATGATATAGTCCTGCTAAAAGTTATAATGTTTTCACTCACACAAACATACCAAAAGATAGCCAAGTGCTATACAGCATTTGCATGCATCACATTGTCGATGCCCCTCCACCTTGAAGGGCAATCTTCAAAAATTACTAACTGAACAAGACAACAAAAAAAAAAACAAATAAGAACAAATTAAAAATAAGATCATAACAGTAATAAATTATCTATAGCAATAGTAATGATTTAATTTGTGCTGTTAGTATTAGAAACTGGTAATAAATACAATTTGGTAATTGGTCTCTTAAAGAAACCACTTGAAGTCTTTATTGTAACAACTCGCACTGTTCCATCTTCTCCTGGATGAAGTTCAATGATTCAAGCCATTTTCCATTGCAAAGGTGGAACTGAATCTTCCTTTATGAGAACCATGTCTCCAATTCTTAGATTGAGTGGTGAATTAGTCCATTTTCTTCTTTGCTGCAGGCCATTTAAATAGTCCAGTGACTAACGAGACCAAAAGTGTTGAAATAACTGCTGGGCTTGCTGCCAGTGGGATAGTTTATTGATAGGAAGATCAGAAACTGATTTTTCAGTATTAGTAGTAAGAACACCAATTAGGAAATGAGAAGGGGTAAGAGCAGAAAGGTCGTTAGGTTGATCTGAAAGAGGGGTTAATGGAAGTCAGTTAATGCATGCTTCTATCTGGATTAGTAAAGTCACAAGCTGTGTGTATGTTAGAACTGATGTTTTCATTGTCCGCCTTAAATGAAGTTTGACAAGTTTGACCAACACTCCCACAATCCTCCAAATTGTGGAGCCTTGGATGGTATGAAGTGCCAATTTATTCCATCTTGAGATAAGACCGTTGATACGGTGTTTTTGAAACTGTCACTCTCTTGTAAGTCACAAAGCTCTTTAGTTCTTGTTGAGCACCAACAAAATTTGTTCCGTTATCAGAGTAAATATCATGGGCTTTCCATGTCATCACATGAATCTCTTCAGTGCTGCTATGAAACACTCTGTGGTAAGATCTTCGACTAATTCTAAATGAAGTTCCTTAGTACTGAAGCACACGAAGAGAGCAATATAGCATTTTGTTGGATTAGATCCTCCCCTTCTGTTTAATCTGACACTTAAGGGTCCACAATAGTCCATCCCTGTGGTGTAAAAAGCACGAAGTGTTGCTTGTACTCTTAATTTTGGCAGGTCACCCATGATTTTAGTTCGAAGTTTGGGGTTTGATTTGAAGCAACTGATACATTGATGATATATTTTACTGACTGAGCTTCTGCCATTGATTGGCCAATATTTCTGACGAATAATGTTTAACAATAGTTGTGGTCCTGCGTGAAGTGAATTGATGTGAAAATGGTTAGCAATTAACTCTGTGAATGCATGACTCTTAGGTAAAACTATTGGATGAATTTGATCTGGGGTTAAGCTTCAGCGTCGTAATCGCCCACCAACTCGTATTATATCATGCTCATCCAAGAATGGATTTAATGAGATGAGTTTGCTTGCCTCTGACAATTGTTTTTCTAGTTTCAAGGCATGAAATTCATTTAAAATTACTCTCTGCACAATTTTTACCAGTGTGCGCTCTGCTATCTGAAGTTCAAGCACTGATACCTGACCCTGAAAGAAGGATTACACAACTTTGCGTTATGAATGAATCAAAGACAGTAACTCATGACTTGTTGAATCTCGATGAAACGAGAGAATTTTCCAAAATCGATAAATTGTTCGTTGGTAGTGACATTCGACATTACTGATTGGCGACGTTCAGGCATCTGGTCGCAATTGTGAAGGCAAATTGGTTAATCAGAAGGTACAATTGATGTGTGTAAGAATTCTGGTCCCTTCCAATACAGTTAGGTATCAATGATCTGAGATGGTAGTAATCCTCTAGATAGATGGTCCGCTAGGTTGTTTTTGCTCCTAACATGCTTCCATAAGCTTATATCGGTGTTGCTTTGTATTTTGGAAACTCTATTCGTCACAAAGGTTGTCCAATGAGGATGGAACTTGAATCCAAGATGGTGGAATCAATATAATATGAAATAGAATCAGTGTGGAGGTGCAACGCATTTCTTGTTGTTTGGCACAATTCTGTTAATAGTAAGGCTCCACACAACTCCAGTCTGGGCAGAGAAATTTTTCTTAATGGAGCGACTCGCGATTTTGAGTAAATAAACTGAGATGTTTCCATCACAGTCAACACACTTGAGATAGATGCATGCACCATAGGCAGCTTCGGATGCATCAGAGAATCCATGTAATTCTGTTCTTGACAGTTTCCCATTTTTAGGAACTATGGCTCTTGGAATACGAATAGTTGATAACATGTGCAACTCTTTTTGAAATTGAATCCACCTATGAACCATTTCTTGTGGTACAATCTCATCCCATCCAAGTTGGTATGACCACAGTTGTTACATAATTAAATTTGGCCTTTAAGATGACTAGTCCAATAAGTCTTAGAGTTCATATTCTTGCATGAATTGAACATACTGCGAACGCATGTCCGGCTTATTTGATAAGCGCCTTTCCGTTGACACAAATCTTCTAAATGCAGTATCCCTTGACTCTCCACATTCACAAACATCGCCCTTAAAAGAAATATTCACACAATATCTTCCATGATCCTTTCTGGTAGTTGTATTCATAAATAGTTCTTCACAAAGCTTATCATGTCCAGTATGCTGCCTTTCAGAAATACACTCTTCAATTTCCAAAAATCTTTCAACAATCTTAGTGATGTCATTCAGTGTAGATAAGTTGCATGTTGTAATATATGATGTAGTGAGATGCCCCGTGATCTTGCCAGAGATGATCCAACCAAGCACAGTGTTTTGGAGCGTTGGAGACGAATGATGAAGTTTGAATCTTCCATCTTGTAACAAATCAAAGAATAACTCAGCTCCGACAAGTAACTCAATCTCACTCAGTTGATTAAAATAAGGATCTGCTAGTTTGACATTTTCAGGAATTTTCAAGTGTGATTGGCTAATTGATACAGTAGGTAACTTTGTTGTAACTGATGGTAGGATAACACAGTCTAAGGTGGCAGAAAATGAATTAAACCTTGACTTGATGATACACTGAACTACCCTTGATGTTCGAGTTTTTGATGTTCCAATTCCACTCACTTCTATGGAAAAATTTGCTGATGGTAGACCAAGTTTTTTGACAATCTTTTCTGTTGCAAAATTCTTTTCTGTTGTGACCCTGAATCTAACAGAACATGACAGAAATGTGGAGTACTTCTGTGATCTAGAATGGACACAGTACAATAGTACAGAAGATGAAGAAATATCCTGCATTGAAATGTATGATGTAATTGCAACTATCTCAGTTTCCTTTGAATCACTGTTTGAACTGGATGGATTTGATTTAGTAGTAGCAGAGTGTTTTCAGAATAATGTAATAATGTATTGAGCCGTTTGCCACAAAGTTTGCATGAACCAGCATCACAAGATTTGATTCTGTGATCACCAGAAGAGAGACAACTGAAGCATAGTCCCAACTTCCGCACTTCCCTTTCCCTATCACTAACAGACAATGATTTGAATTTTTCACATAAATATAAGGGAAGTGAATTAGGGCACAGTGAACATTTTTAATAGATGAAAGGTAATTAGTGGTGCGAGTGTGATTCTTTGCATTTAGCCTTGGACTTCGACCCAGAATTACCTACTTGTGGTTGGTTTGAAGCTAGTATTCAACCGCTTCTAAAATTTGACATCTTTTTTGCAAAAATTTAGTTAAACAGATAAGGCAGGTGTCTCACTGGAATCTATTTCAGATTAACATAGGCGATGAGTTGTTTTGTGCAGTTTGGTGATAATTAAATAAATAACTAATGTGTCCCAGGATTCTGTAGACTGACCTAATCCCTTAAGGACACGCATGTGTTTTAGTGTGTCATCAATTAATTAACCTTCTTAACTGGATACTAGATTCACTATCTAATTTCATTAAGTTGAAGATGGCTCTTATGTGTTTATTAACCAAATATCTTTTGCTTTGGAACCTTTCTACTAATAAATCCCAGCCGATTTTATAATTTGCGGCTGAACCTTCCAATCATTGTAAAATCTAAGCAGCATCGCCCTACAACAATAATTTTAAGTAATGAAATTTTTGACAATTCGATAGGTTAGGATTTTTGTGAATTAGCGACTTAAAACTATCATGAAATGATGTCCATTCATCATAATCACCTGAAAATGAGGGCAATTTTATTACTGGTAATGAAAAGCGTGGATGAGCCCAACCCGACTCATTGTTTTTGTCCGTTGTTTTGGATTTGAAACGAATATTTTCATTTTTAGTCAGAAGTTGTATTTTATTTTGTGCCTCTGTTGATAGTTTGAAGAATGTATCCTCAAATTCCTTCCAGTCAGCCTCATGGCTGTCGGAGTCATCTAAGATGTCAATTTCAGTTTGAATTTTTCCGACTTCTGAAAAAATTTCTGGCAGTTTAACTGACCTAATTTTCAACTCATTGACGTCACTTGACGATTTTAGAAAGTTGCTAAATCTAGTCAATTGCCCTTTAACTACACCTCTCTTTATGTTTAAGGCCTTTAATTCTTCATTGGACGACATCATAAAATATTAAAATGCAGTAATTAATTTTACACTTGAAATTATCAGACAGTCTACAAATGGTTATGTAATTTGAGACAATAACTTATTGCAATAATGTACAATCCCACATTTTTGTCATAGGAATGATGATCAGATAGAAACATGTACAACTTGTGAAGGTATAATTTATGGGTACACAATGAACGGTATATGAAATAATAATTTGTGTAATAATTAATGAAAAGTAGAAAATAATAGTAAAGTAACTGAATAATGTAAAGGGATTAATTAGTTAATGATTTGAAGGAAGCACGAGAAGTTATAATAATTGGAAATGAAGGTTAAAACATTATTATTTTTGGGAAAGGAAGATTGAAAAACATTTACTTATCTGGTCTCGAAGCACAATTATATTATATGCACAATACCATATATTATATTATATTGACACCACTGTCAAATGATTCTGATTAATAATAGTTAATGGCCACTAAAGATGATGATTGATTTATTGATCACTACTACATAATGATATAATTTCCACAATGACCCTATCGCACACAAAATATCCGGCCCGGAAGACCAACATGGTTATGATTACAAACACAAATAAAAAGAACACACTGATTGAATGGACTGTATAAATTTAATGAATGAACATTTGATCTGCACTTGTACACTGTTACTCACGGAATCATCCAGACCACACACAAAATTAAAATTTGATTTTTATACATTGTTATATTCTTATACATATATTGTTGTTTTAAAGCCAACTGAATTACACAACTTATACACTTTATATGATTAAGAAAAAAGCAATTAGTTCTCTTTTTACAAAATAATGAGGAGGAAAATTATATACAGTGCCTGCTAAAAATTATAATAATTTAACTCACACAAACATACCAAAAAATGATGGTCAAAATCAATATTTTCATTGAAATCTGAAAACCGATATTTTTCACAATCACAAAACTTCCTTTACTTCACACAAGCAAGGAAGGAAGTAAGTAAAGAATTATTTACTATATGCATTATTTATTCATATTACTTATATGAATTATTTATATGCATTGTGTTTTTTTTACAAAAGTAGATTATTCAATATTTGTGTTTAGTAAAACACTCTGCATGGAGCCCTTGTTGCATCTAGTGCACTGTGTCCGAGACAGTCTTTTTTCCCTAGGCAGCCTGCATATTCAGCATCTTGATTCCTTTCTTTCAGTTAATGTTCGCAAAGCTGGAAACTCTTGTGGTTGGTCTAGAATATCTTTTAACTGGAACCATTCCTTCTACAGCTCTTCCACAATGTACACAATGTAACAAAACCTGGATTTAATTTGTTGTCCCTCTGAAGATTTATTATGTTCCTTACATAAAATATATGAGTTCCATCATCACTAAATGGTTGATATTCACTTTCACTAATATCAAATAAATTTTCAATTTCTTGGTTGTTAAGCTCGGAATGTGATAGAGCCATAATACAAAACTATGTACAAAATAAATTAAAACTAAAATTAAATTACACAGAATAAATTAAAACAAATCTGTACGATTTAAAATACTTCAAATATTTTAAAACTAAAAAAAACAACCACTCACATAAGTGAATACGCATAAAAAGATGAATTATAAAAATAAATAATATAATGAAACTACAGGGTGAGTCATATTGAACTTTCCGATTTCAATAAGGTGCGTATTAAAAACAAAGCGACATGCAGTAAAAAT